>BLBF01000046.1:4398414-4421274 GCA_015471245.1 Laticauda colubrina
ACAATTAGACCATCCCCACCAAAAGCACCCGTTAAGGACTGGGAAACCCCTCGAGGACCGTGGTCAAGAATACACATTGACTTCGCGGGGCCTACCAAGGGGCATACTTTTCTGATTGTCGTTGATGCCTATTCCAATTGGCTTGAAGTAAAAATCATGCCATCAACGACAACAGAAGCCGTAATTAAGCAACTAGACAGCCTGTTTGCCACCCATGGCATACCAGACATTCTCGTTTCAGATAATGGACCACAGCTAACCAGTATACCATTTGAGCAATACCTAGCCTCCCTAGGTATAAGACATGCACTAACCGCGCCGGCTCACCCAGCTGCGAACGGCAGGGCAGAGAGAATGGTCCGGTTTACAAAAGAAGGGTTAGAACGAATGGACGCTGGAGATACACAACAAAAAGTAAACCGGCTGCTCACACTGCAGCACATAACACCTAGTACTATCACAAATAAATCACCAGCAGAACTACTTATGGGGCGAAAATTAAGATCTCACCTGGATAGGTTACACCCAAATTTCACCCCAGAAAACCCCCCTGACTCCTCAACACGGTTCAGACAATTCGAGACAGACGATTTAGTTTACGCTAAAAATTTCTCCGGGGACCCGGTATGGCTACCCGGGCAAATTATCCAACTTACAGGCCCCAAATCCTACCGGGTAAAATTAGACGATGGGAGGGAATAGAAGCGGCATATAGACCAGCTTCGATCTCGAATTGTGGAAAGAACCGCGGACTTAAAAACATTCACAAAAGAACACGGCGAAATGCAAACCGAGGTGGGGGGGGAAAGGCGAGAAACGAATAAAGAACTTTTTAAAAATAAAACTAACATTCAAAATGACCAAAAAGAGCCAACAAAAGACTCACCGTTTGAAGAGACCCACGAAAAGAGATCTTCGGAAGGGGCCAGCCAAGCCAGCTCGACCTGCCCCGAGGAAACGGGAGGGAGCGGCAGAACCGCCGGCCTAAGAAACTTAGGCGGCGGTAAAATGGCCGACTCACCCTTCCAGACGGTTCCAGAGAGGAGGACGGACGACACAGCAGCCCCATCCGAACCGGTCGAAGTCCTCACTGGAAATGAACCGCGCAGGTCAGGTCGAGCCCGGAAAAGCCCCACCTACCTGCGAGACTACGTCACCACGTAGGACTAAACTAAGGAGGGAGGGGTGTTCTGTATGTAAAGTGGATGACTCCAAATCTACCATTCTGATTGGCTAAGGAAAAGACAAGTGGATTGGTTCACTAGGAACCAATCCAAAGTGATACCAAAAAGGCGGCAAATCTAAATAGCTGCCATTGGCTGCAAGCAGGCAAGCCAGCCTGTATAAAAGGGCTGGCCCCGGCTTCAGCCGGCGTTCCGTTACTAACTGTTAACAATAAAAGCATTTGTTGTTGGAACCTGGTCTACCTCGTGTGTTTTCCGAACAAAACACCCCACCTGCCTGAAGATGCAAGTGGGGAGGGAATTAAGTCACCCCCGAAAAGACAACCTAGCCATTTTTCCGGGGCTCAAAAAAAAAAAAGACCTGGCCTTATTAAATGAGAAACACGGTATCACCAACAAGATTGGCAAAAATGTTCAGGAACGTGTCTGCAAAATGCTGGAAATGTAATAATATGAGGGGCTTACTACCACATATGGTGGACTTGCACCAAAGCAATACAATATTGGAAGAAAATAGAGAGCTGGCTGGAAAAATAATTAAACAGAAGATAGATTGGAAACCAGAAGCATATTTTTGGGGCATATTTCCAGAGAATTATGATAAAGGATCTGCATATTTAATTTTACATGTATTGACAGCAGCAAGGGTTAGCTATGCAAAATTCTGGAAAAATGAGAATCCCCCACCAGATGAGGCGGTACTTAGGAAAATTTTAGAATGTGCTGAGATGGACAGATTAACCTTAAAAATAAAAGAAAAAGAAGACCCAGAATGCTACTTGATATGGAATAAATTCTATGATTGATTAAAGACAAAGGGTAGAAGTTAGACAAGGAAAACAATAAATGTTTTTATTAAAAACAGAGATGATGTATAACTACAATATTGTATGATATTATAAGTATTCTTATTAGAAAATGGGACAATTTTTTTTTATAGTACTAGCTATGGTTCTTATTCTTCCTAAATAGCAGACTTGGATAAAACACTGTATTCAAAAAATGTTTATGTATAAAAAAAATTAAAAAAGGGGAAAAAAGAAAGTCAAGCCCCAGCAAAGTACCAGCAAAGAAAAGAAAATTCTGGAGCTCAGGTGTCAGTAAGTCTGGGTGTACTGCCAAGAATCTTTAATTGTTACAAGGGCTAACTGAGAGGCAATTTCTGTAAGCAGGGCAATAAAGATTAGACTAGAAACAACACCAGAATGTTTCCTTCCTGCCTTCCTGACAGGATTAGCCCTGTAAAGTGGAAAAAGACAAAAGATTTCTTCCAACAACCAGTTTTCCAAACTGTTTAGAAAGTTAACTACCTGTTCTCTTGAATAGGTGCGAACCAGTTGAATCCTACCACTGGTGTCAAGTGATTGTATTGCTGCTTTTAGGACCTATTAGTTAATTTCTGGAATGTCATGAATGATGGGCAATATATTTTGTTACAAATTCATTTCATTTTGCATTTATTTATTTATTTATATTTCTAATTTCATGAGATTTGCTGAAGATCTTAGATGTTCGGAGTTTTGAAGCTGGGCTCATGACTTGGTTGTGTCTTGGTCCTCTCCTGTGTTTGCAGACATTATGGGTTGCTGCTACAGTTTAGACTATGACGATGGCTGGGCTACAGATGCTGAGATTTGTGAGGTGTGTCACTATCCTATTGATCCAGCCACCAAGCCACAGGTAAGAAATCTCATTTATTGCTCTGGTATGCTCATCTGGACATTAATCCCATCACTCCTTTTTGAAAACTCATTGGGGACCTACTTTATGCATGGAATACTTTACTGTACTGTATAAAGCAAGGTTTCCCAACCTTGGCAGTTTTAAGGTGCCCATTTTAAAAAGACCAAGGTTAGAAACACTGGTATAACGTCTCACCCCAAAGGTGTCCCACTCTGGCTTGTGTATTCCAACTTTTGTTTGAAATATGTCTTCTTTCTCTGGCCTAGTTGTATACCTGATTTCACAGGTAGCAGGATCCATTTTCATTTTAGCCAGATCAGGAAATATGGCACACTATAAGACTATTAGAAAATAATAATAATTTCATGTGGGTGAGAAGGAAGCATTTTAGTTCTGGCTTTTTTCCATCACATTTGAAAATGGTTCTACCTCACTTTTCACATCCCTTGCAATTAAAGGATGTTTGATTTTAGTTAGCATTGTTTCTCCTGCAGAGACCCACTTTAAATGGTTCTGAGTTGCATACTCCTCTGTTGATGACTGAAGGGATTCCTCCTCCTAGTTCACCCCTTCAAGGTAAGCATTTTATTCTCCTTTCAACTTTGGGAGTCGGCCAAGGCTGTGCAAACACTATCTGGATCTCTTAGCAATGCGATAAATCTGTAGCATCTTAGGATTGGTTGGAAAGTCAAAGGGTTGGGGGAAAACTTAGGGAGAGAACAAAATAAGGGAGCTGCATCAGTTTATCAACAAGTGGGAGAGATAGATTGCATTCGTTACTCCATCAGAACTGTGGCTAATCCTTAAGTCTGAACAAGATATGTGTGCAAGCATTCCTTCAAGTCAGTTTTTTTTTTTTTTTACTTATGGTAACGACCTGGACAAGTCTATACTATTTTTAGCCTTTTTTTTTTTTCAGAAGTGATTTGCCATTGCCTCCTTCCTGAGCTGAGAGAGACTGGCCCAAGGTCACCAGGCTGGCTTTGTGCCTAAGACAGGATGAGAACTCACATTCTCCTGATTTCCAGTCTGCAGCTTAACTCCTATCCTAAGCCAGCTCTTGTTGGTTCCCAAAATATATTGTCCTACAGCAGGAGTCCCTAAACTTGGCAACTTTAAGACTTATGGACTTCAACTCCCAGAATTCTCCAGTTAGCTGGCTGGAGAATTCTGGGAATTGAAGTCCACAAGTCTTAAAATTGCCAAGTTAGGAGACCTCTGTCCTACAATATTGTGGACTCTTCAGCTCTTCCATAGAAAACCAAAGACATTTTTCTCATCTCATCTCTAACCCCACAAACCATGTTTGCTTCTACCATGTCCATAACTCCACTTCTTTGATTGCTTTTTTTATTTATTTATTTTATTTTGGAAAGCGATTATAAGATAACAGGTATAAATATAAACATAGTTATGAATACACAAAATGGATACATATAAGAAAAATAAAAAGAAACAATCCACTCATTACTTTTTAGACCTTCTTTTTGACCCACTGGCTCTTCTTTCATATATTTATTATTATTACCATGTTTCTCCAACAATATGGTCTCCCCCAACAGGAAGTCCCAGCTTGTTTTATAGGCATGAAATCAAAGTAAGCCCCTCCCCCCAAATTAAGGCCTATATTAAACATGTGAAATAGGGGGAATGGCGGGGGACCCTGCTGTTTGGAAGTACTTTTGTTGCATACATGGATATGGTGCTGCCTGCATTGACCTCGGCATTGGTGGGGCATTTCGTATCAGGAGACCTTCTGCCACCATTGCTTTCCCTTCTCCATGTGCTGCTGGCATTTGGCACAGCCACGCGCGGCCAGCCCGGGCTCCTCCCTGCAACCAGAGCCCGGCGGACACACTCGGCTTCAGTTGCTCCTGTCGCCGCCTTCCCTTTGCCTTCAAAGGTAAAGCCAACTCTTTTAAAAACAACGCCCTACTACCGATATGACAAAGATTCCCCTGCCCGAGAAGGCAGCCCAACCCCACATGGGGAGGTGAATCTTCTGGGGCCGCAGCACAGGAGCAGCCCACCCTGGGAGAAGCGCCCGGTTGCCATCCCTTCCTGGTGCTGGGCAGAGCGTGAAAAGCTTCACCTGGGGAGCCCAGCGCAACTGACAGGCGGGCCCTCCTGCCCAGTGGCAGAGCTCTCACCAAGACAGCAAGCGCCTCTCCACTGGGCCCTCCACTCATCCCACAAGGCTGCCTGAGGCAGTGATAGCGCCCAACCATCCATGGACAGGGAGGCGAGACGACAGCAGCGCTGCTTCCCTGGCCGGCAGGTCTGGTGGAGAGAGCCCAAAGCCTCCCGTCCTTTCCACCCCTTGCCCAGCCTGTCCCCATCCCCACGCATCTCCAAATGCACCAGCAGCTCCTAACGCTGCAGCAAAACGAGCATCGGGCAGAGGCGCTCACTCAGCAGGGCTCAGCTCGGAGGAGGATGCGGTGCAGGCTGTCGCCTTGCCTCCCTGTCCATGGATGGGTGGGTGCTATCACTGCCTCAGGTGGCCTCTCCCAGTGGTCCCTTTGGGTTCAGGCTGGAGGGACTTGGGAAGGAAGCCAAGCTCAGCTCAGCCCGGCTCTTTCGCTTGGCAGGTGGGCACGCACCCACGGCTCACTTTCCTGGCTCTGCCCAACCCACACAGCTCTGGCAGTGCAGCCCTGGTGGGATGAGCAGAGGGCTCGGTGGGGAGGCGCTCACTGCCTTGGTGAGAGCTCCCCCGCCGGGCAGGAGGCTCTGCCTGTTAGCTGCACTGGGCGCCCCAGGCGAAGCTCTTTGCGTTCTGCCCGGCACCAGGCAGGGATGGTGGCTGGGCACTTCTCCCAGGGTGGGCCAATCCTGCACTGCAGCCCTGGGAGGTTTGCCTCCCCATGTGGGGTTGGGCTGCCCTCTCGGGCAGGGGAGGCTTTGTCGTACCGGTAGTAGGGTGTTGTTTTAAAAAGAATTGGCTTTTCCTTCAAAGGTGAAGGGAAGGCGGCAACAAGAGCACCTGAAGCCGAGTGTCTCTGCCGGGCTCCAGTTGCTCTAAATGCCATGGCAGCACAGGGAGAAGGGAAAGCAATGGTGGTGGAAGTGCCCCATCAATGCCAAGGTCTACATCCAAGCCATCGCCGCCTGCCCGCCCGAGGATGCAAGGGGGGGAATTAAGTCACCCCCGAAAAGACGGCCTAGCCATTTTTTCGGGGGGTCAAAAAAAAAAAAAAAAAAGCCCCAGCCTTATTTTGTGAGAAACATGGTATTTATTATATCAACTTGACAAAGATTTTCAGATGTGGGTTGCCATTGCCTTCTTCCGAAAGAGCTGAGAGAGACTGACTGGCCCAAGCTCATCCAGATACAGAGATGTGATTCATTTTTCTTTTTACTACCGGTTCTGTGGGTGTGGCAGGGGAAGGGAAGGAGACTGTAAAATCTCCAGTCAGACTGGTGGGATTTGCCGGTTCTCTGAACTACTCAAAATTTCCGCGACTGGTTCTCCAGAACCGGTCAGAACCTGCTGGATCCCACCTCTGCCTTGATGGTTTCATGCCTGAGGAGGGAATAGAATGTACAGTATCCTGGTTTCCAAACTAGTGCCTTAAAACTACATCAAACTAACTGACTTTGCTGATAAACCCAACTCTTATTTCCATAAATTTAAGTGGTTTAATTTCCTGTTATTTTTTCTTCTTTCAGCACACTTTTATTTATATGATATATTATTCCCAACTTTTCAAAAGCATGTCTTTTCTACAAACATTTTACTAGAGGCAATAAATTCATGTGCTTCCTTTAATTGTTCACCATTTATGTATAACTTTTAGACACCTGTACCTTGATATGTGATAGATTAATTTCAGATTCAGATTCCTTCTTACATCAGAATAATCTTTACAACATCTGCTGCAATATTTTGTAATCTCAACAACATGGCATTGTTTACATACATACACATTTGTCTGTAACCAATACATGTCTAATGTCACCAACAATATTTTAAAAAACATTTTCCCAAAAAATCATTAAAAAGCAAAAATGACAATAATCTTCCTTGATTTATTCCTTGCTCAAATATTAACTATTTGCTAAGCATTTAACTGATTCTCCTGCTCTTTGCTTCTGTCATATACCACTCCTATTGTTTTCAGCAGTCAACCAATTCCACATTCCATAACTATTTGCTTTAGGATACACTTTCTCTAAATCAACAAATACTTTATACTTCCTCACATTGATACATCCTTTAATGACTTGCTGCTGAGGACACATCTCTTCAACCCTGCCTAGAATACAGCCACACTGCAGATTCTCAATTTTGTTGATTGATACCTTTCATACTCATTCAGATTAGTTTCAGCTTCCTACTACTATCTCTGAATATAAGAATAATAGCAGGATTTATCCACTCATAGACACAGTCTTCACATGTGTGTTAAATAAATTGCACAGATGATCCATAAGCATATTTTAACACTTCTCCAGTTATGCTGTCTACACCTATCACTTTATTTTCTGACATACTCATAGCATACATGGCTTCCTTTTCCTTCTTACTGAATATTGATTGCATTTCTTTTGATTTCATTCTTCAACACACCACTATCCTCCCCATATAAATTCTTAAAATACTCCTTTCAGCTTTCCCTCACTTCAATTTCACTCCAGATGATTTTATCACTTCAAGTTTTAAATGGTTTCACTGTGTTGGAGGCTTCTAATTTAGCTCTCTTCACTCACTGAAAACAGTATTTTGTGTAGGAGAAGACCAGGCTGAACCTGAAGGAGGAGTCAAACATGTCATAAGACATGAGTCCATCCATGCTCACCTTGAATGCTCTCTGATCTCCTGTTCATTTCCCTTAATTGCCAATTAGTCAATTTCTTGTAGGGAGCTTAAGCTTGCAATAAATCTTTACACTCATATGAACTACTTGACTCTCCTGATTTCCCTGGTGCTTGATATTTTGTTTCCTTAAGAATAATTCCTTTTTGCTCCTTTAACTGTAAATGTTATGCTTGAATATATCGTTTGCAACTATTCTTTCTCTGCCTCTCTCTCTCACTCTATCATTCTATCTATCCATCCATCCATCCATCCATCCATCCATCCATCCATCCATCTATCTATCTATCTATCTATCTATCTATCTATCTATCTACCTATGAAAGTATGTATGCATATATGTGTGTGTGTATTTCTTGACTCATTTGTTTCAAGCAGCCATTCTCTTCAATATACCTTCTTTCATTCTCAGCCTCTTTTATGTTTGCATTCTCACAATATCCTTCCCCATGGTCTTCACACATGTCCATAGTCTTCTGCAATGTAACTAATTTCTTTCCATTCCTAGCAGCCTTTACTCAGAAACCTATTTTATGTTCATGCCCTCTTTAGATAAACTGGTGGTTGCACTCTATGATTATGAATCAACTCATGAAGGGGATCTGCTGCTTCGGACAGGAGAACAGCTGAGGATAGTAGAAGAGTAAGCTGGTTTCTCTTGTGGGGCACTACATGATTCATCAGCAAAAGGAATGAACTTTTCTGTCTGAAAATATCTCAAGTTGCACTGAAGGCTTGTATTTCACTAGGAAATACAGCTTCTAATCATGTCATTGTTAGTAATATAGGTCAATGAGGATTTAGACATACATTAATTCTGTAAAAGGTTTCTAACTGGGCTGTGAGAACCCTCAAGATTAATTCAGCTCAACTGATTTAAAACTGCAAGGACTTGTAAGTATGTATGTATACATACACACACACACATGCAAACACACCCAAACACAAACCAGAACAGTGTGAGAATTCTATGTTTTTGTCATGACTGAATTCAGTTTCTGAGTTTGGACTTTCTACCAAGGCTCACAAATTCATGTATTACCTCTAATTGGTTGTATATGCATAAGTTGTGAAGGGTATAAAAAAAGGGTTGGGCTTTGATTGACAGGCTACAATAGTCATCTTGATATGTTGGACACCCTGCTCTCCCCAATGGATGCTCTGGTGTTGGAGTACATCCCACTCAAGTTCACTGCCCTGAGTGGAGGGATGACGGGTCACCTTTTGATAAAACGCATCACAAAAATTCACTGTGCAAAAATTATACTATGATAATTGGAACTTCCTTGTTTGGGGAAGACTAACAACTTCCTTGTTTGGGGAAGACTAATGCCTGGTGTCCAGCTGACATGGCTAAAGGAACACAAACTGGAAGAAGGAGGAATAGGGTTGTCCAAGCCTCCATTGGGATTCATTCTCTGCCTTTGTCTGTTGGGCAGGGATGGGGGTTGAAGAATAAGGAGATGGACAGACAATTCTTCTCTCTTTTAGGACAGGGGAATGGTGGAAAGCTCAGTCTCTCACCACAGGACAAGTGGGCTATATACCATGCAACTTTGTCGCCAAGTTGAACACACTGGAGCAAGAGCCGTGAGTAGCAAGAACTGTTCTTCTCTATGCCCATAGCCACAGACAGGCTGTATTTTTAAGGATATCAAAACAGGTAGTTCTTAATTTACAACCATTCATTTAGTGACTGTTCAAAGTTACAATGGTGCTGAAAAATGTGACAAATGGTCCTCAAACTGTAGCATCCTGTAGTCATGTGATCATCATTTGTGACCTTTGTAGCCAGCTTTTGACAAGCAAAGTCACAATCAATGGTGCCTTACTTAACAACCATGGCAAAACAGATTATAAAATCAGGAGTGATCACCTGATGCTTTGTTTAACAAGCACACCACTTAACAACAAATCTTTTGGTTCTAATTATGGCTGTAAGTCAAGGACTGAATGCAGTCATGAGGCTTATGCCTCAGTCCAAATCATGATGACTCACATTTAGTCCATTGATAAATTAATGTATTGATCAATCTTGTCTAGCTGTTGATTGCATTAAGAAAGTTTCATTTTTATTTTCTTAACATAATGGAAATGTTACTTTTGGTAAACAACTAAAGGAATCCATGTGCTTTTGTGTATTTTATATATTCTTCTGTGGAATGAAAACTTGTTTGTCTATTGTACTTTTAAAAAAAAGTAGCTACGGATGCAAATAAAGGTAATAATTGACTTAAGTGAACAGTTCACTTAATGATTGATCAAAGTTACAATGGCACTGAAAAAAGTGATATAACTGTTTGTCACACTTACGACTGTTGCAACATTCCCCTGGTCCTGTGATTTACATTTGGATGTTGACAGCTAACTTACATTTGTGATGATTGCAGGGTCCTGGGCTCATGCAATCCCCTTTTGCAACCTTCTGACAAATAAAGTCAATGGGGAAACCAGATTCATTTAACAACTGTGTTACTAATTTAACCACTGCAATGACTCAGCTGTTTTATGATTAACAAATGTGACAAGAAAAGTTATAAAATGAGGCAAAACTCACAACAAATTTCTCACTTAGTAAGATCAATTTTGGGCTCAATTGTGGACATAAGTTTAGGACTACCTGTATAGTCTATTGCTAAAGCCGAGTCCTTCTCTGTCAGCTCAGCTCCTCTTCTCCAGCTTCATACCCGGTAAAAGAAGTTAGATGTCCATGTTCCTAATGTGTGGTCCAACAATCTCAATCTCAGCAACTGTGGACTTCAGCTCCCAGGAAGGAGAATTCTTCAACCAACTGCAAGAGATGGTCTTATGTCTTTAGCGGACACAAGGTTAGAGAAGACTGAGACAGGGAGACCAAAGAAGAGGATGATCACAGACTATTTCATTGATCCTGTAAATTTCTATTGTGAAACAAGGCAAATGAACAGCAAATCTGAGTAGAGCTACAAAAGGTGCAGAAATTTGCACATATCACAAGAACATGTGAACAAATGGATCCAGGAAACCTATCAGTCTCAATGAGAAGATTCTTGAAAAATACCTCAATATATCAATTCCTGGGAAGATTCTGGAAAAGACAATCGAGCAACAAATCTGTGAGCAACTAGAGGCAAACAAAGTCATAACCAAAAGCCATAATGGGTTTGTCAAAAACACATCATGTCAGACAAATCTTATTGCATTCTTTGATAAAGTGACGAAATTAGTGAATCAGAGAAATACTGTGGATATTATTTACTTGGATTTCAGTAAGGCATTTGATAAAATAGTCCACAACCTACAACTTGATAAGATTCATAACTGATTGACTAACTGCACTCAATGTGTAGTCCTCAATGGAACTGCATCTACATAGAGGGACCTATGCAGTGGGATGCCCCAAGGCTCTGTCTTAGGCCCAGTACTCTTCAATATCTTAATCAATGATTTAGATGATGGAGTGGATGGGAAACTTATCAAGTTTGTTGACAACACCAAGATGGCAGGAATAACCAACACTCTAGAACAGGGCTCATGGCCTGCGGGACAGATATATCATGTGCTGGTCATGCCCATGCCCGGTTTAGCAAAGGGAAAAACGTCCTGAAACATCACGAGATGCCATCATGATGATGTGAGTTTGATACCCCTGCTCTAGAAGACAGGCTTAAGATACAGGAGGATCTTGACAGACTTGAACATTGGGCCCTCTCGAACAAAATAAAATTCAACAATGAAAAAATAAGGCTCTATATCTGGGCAAATGCACAAGTATAGTACTATAGGTGGTACCTGCTTCAATAGTAGTAACTGTCAGGGGGACCTTGGAGTCCTAGTGGACAATCACTTAAATATGAGCCAGCCGTGTGCTGCAGCAGCCAAAAACCCCAATTCAGTCCTAGGCAACATTAACAGAGGGATAGAATCAAGATCACGTGAAGAGTTTATACCACTTTATAATGTCTTGGTAGGCCACACCTAGAATACCGCATTCAGTTTTAAGGCCCGATCCCACTGCACTTACGGATGCAAAGAGGATGTAAAACGTTAAAAAAAAGCTTGCCATCCATTGGAAAACGCTATGCATCCATTGTGTACTCATTGCATACGTGTTTTATACGCTCTATCCGTCAAGGATCCGTCCACTGCGATTTCATCTGCACAAGAAGTTTTGAGCTGCACAAAACTTTGTGAACAGATGAACTTTCCACTGTGAACGATGTAAATCCGTGACATCTGAGCAACAAACGTTCTATGTCCGTTTATCATCCGTTAAACGTCTGCTGTATCCTCTCTGCATCCTCTGGGCATCCCCTCAACTCACATCCGCTGTAGCTGAAAACGGAAAGAGGGAGGAAACAAAAGGTACATGGAATGTCTACACAGCGTTAGTAGCACGGAAATAGAAAGGATGCGCAGTGAACAGTTTGCATCTGATATACATCCGCGCGGCATCCCCTTTCTTTCCTTTAGGCGTACGTGATGCATCCGCTTCATCCGCTAAGCGTCCGCTTTGCAATTATCCCCCGTAACCCCTTCGGATGTGTCATCCGCTTCCACCCGCTTTCATCCGCTAGGCTTCCTATGAACATTCATTTAACACCCCCGCTACATACTACCCATGTCCATTCTTTTCCGTTCTTTTCTATTCTGTTTATGCAAATTTTCGCCACTTTTTGGACCAGATGACAACGGATGGAGCCACCCCCAAAATTTTGCTTGTCCGCTGTGTCCTTTATGCATACGTTTTGCATCCGTCGGCCAGTGGGACCGGGCCTTTAGTTGCCACAATGTAAAAAAGATGTTGAGACTCTAGGAAGAGTGCAGAGAAGAGCAACAAAAATGATAGGGGGACTTGAGGCTAAACATAGAAAGAATGGTTGCTGAAATTGGGTATGTCTAGTTTTATGAAAACAGGGACTAAGGGTGACATGATAGCAGTGTTCCAATATCTAGGGGTTGCCATAAAGAAGAGGGAGTCAGTCAATTGTTTCTGCAAAGCACCAGAAGGCAAAAAGCAACGGATGGAAACTCATCAAGGAGAGAAGCAACCTAGAACTAAGGAGGAATTTCCTGACAGTGAGGACAATTAATCAATGAAATGATTTGCCTCCAGAAATTGTGAATGCTCCAAGATTGGATATTTTAAAGAAGAGATTGAACAGCTATTTATCTGAAATTCTATAGGGCTTGTTGCCTGAGCACGGGGTTGGTCTAGAAGATCTCCAAGGTCCTTTCCAACTCTCATTCTATTATTCTGTTATGTTTAGCCCCACACCAAGTTCAACAACCATTTATTTTCTCAGCCCTTTAAGGTTGGGCAGATCAAGAAACAGACCCCATACTCTCCCTTTATTCTATGGGGTATGATGAAAAAGTCTTGAAAGCCTGATTATCCAAAAGGGTCAAGACGGGATTAATTTGAATTTCTCCTTCGTGCCCGGCTCTGTTTCAGGCTTAGCTGATATTTTCCTTCTTCGAAGTCATCTTCATATTTTTCTACCCCACAGAAGTAGCTGGTTGATTCCTTTTTTACCACAAGGCATCAAATCTTCTTGGCTGATGCGATTTGAGGCCATGCTGTGTACATCACAAGGGAAGTGGTTACAGGGACTTTGGTCTTTGTGGGAACCACACTGGAGGCCTGACCTTTTCCCTCAAAGCTATATCTGGAGAGTATTTAGAACAGGCATCTTTAAACTTGACAGCTTTAAGACTTGTGGATGTCACCTCCCAGAATTCCTCCTCCAGTCATGTTAGTTCAAGAATTCTGGGAGTTGAAGTCTTAAACTTGCCCAGTTTGAAGACCCTTGATTTAGAGATTACACAAAAAACACAACCTTCATCTTGATCAGTGGTGGAATTCAAAAATTTTTACTACCGGTTTTGTGGGCATGGCTTAGTGGGCGTGGCTTTGTGAGCATGTCAGCGGAAGGATACTGCAAAATCCCCATTTCCTCTCCACCCCACTATCCTGCTTTTCAGCTCCATTCTCCTGCGCAGGGTGACAAAAGAAGACCCAACTGATCAGCTGGGACTCAATGGGAGGCAGAGAAGAGATGGGGGTGGGGCCAGTCAGAGGTGGGATTTGCCAGTTCTCTGAATGACTCAACATTTCCACTACCAGTTCTCCAGAACTGGTCAGAACCTGCTGGATCCCACCTCTGATCTTCATCCATCAGAATCATGGTCTAGTCAACCACTGACAAGTACAATCCCTTGAGTTGCTTACTTTTTGTGCTCTATAAAGTTGAGGAAGAATTTTTTTCAGGGTAAAATGGTCCCAACCTAATTCCTGAGGTTTTCTTGTGTTTTATATTTCACCTCTGCAATTGAGTCCCTCTGCCTTGTTGCTATTTGTCCTCTTCTTCTCCTTTCTTCCATCTTTCCCAACAGTATGGACTTTCAAGGGAGCTGGGTATTCACCTAATACGTCAAAAGATAATAATTGAAACTAGTCATTTGTGCCTCAACCAAGGAGTCTTCTTCAACATTGTTTTAAAGTGTTGGTGTTTTTTTTCTTCAAAGTCCAATGTTCACTTTCATAGAAGGTCCCAAGGAGCAACTTTACTTGCACAATTCTGGTTTTTCTTGTATAGACACATAGCTTTTTAATTCAAGAGTAAGAGAAAAAGAACAAAATGTAAGGGTTGAAAAGATATTTACTGGGTAAATGGGAAATGCCTTTGTTCTTAAAGCCCATGTCACACTGGCCAACGGATGCAAAAAGGACACAGCGGACGAGCAAAATGTTCCATCCGTTGTTATCCGCTCTCAAAAGGGGCAAAAATTTGCATAATCGGAGCGGATAACACGGACGCAGGAAAGATGCAGGGCGGATGGAAAGCGGATGCGGAACGGAAGCCCAGCGGATGGAAGTGGATGAGAGCGGATGACGCATCCGCGAGGCTTCCGGGGGACCTCAGCAAAGCAGATGCGGAACGGATACAGCGGATGCAGAGTGGATGCAGAGCGGATGCACAGCGGATGCACAGCGGATGCACAGCGGATGCACAGCGGATGAAGCGGATGCACAGCGGAAGCCTAGCGGATGCACAGCGGAAGCGGAACAGATGCCGTGCGCATGCGGGGGGGATGCATTGCGTAAGCCCCCCGGATATAAAGGGAAGCAGCTCGCACGTGGCCAGCATTCCAAGGAAACACCTGCTGCTGGACACTTCGAGTTCCTTGCCTGCCCTGCCTGCATGCCTGCCTGCCAGCCTTGCTGCCAGCCTGCCTTCCAGCCAGCCTTGGTGCCTACCTGCCTTCCTGCCAGCCTACTTGCCAGGCTTCCTGCCAGGCTTCCTGCCAGGCTTCCTGCCAGTCTTCCTGCCAGTCTTCCTGCCAGCCTACCTGCCAGGCTTCCTGCCAGCCTTCGTGCCTGCCTGCCAGCCTTTGTGCCTGGCTTCCTGCCAGCCTTCCTGACAGCCTTCCTGACAGCCTTCCTGACAGCCTTCCTGACAGCCTTGGTGCCTGCCAGCCTCCCTGCCAGCCAGCAACCCCACAACCATGGGGAGGAAGCGAAAGCCTCAGCAGCCTGCCGCCATCCCTGGCAAGAGGGACAGGGCCAACCTCCTGCCCCCTGCCCCTGACTCTGCTTCTGCTGGGGCTTCTGCTGAAGCTGCTCCTGGCGGTGGTGCTTCTGCTGGTGCTTACTCTGTTGAAGCTGCTCCTGGTCCTGCTCGTCCTGCTCATGCTCCTGGACTTGCTCGTCCTGCTCGTGCTCCTGGTCTTGCTTGTCCTGCTCATCCTGCTCGTGTTCCTGGTCCTGCTCGTGCTCCTGGGCTTGCTGGCCTTTCTGGTGCTTACTCTACTGCTGCTGATCCTGGTCCTGCTGGTCCTGCTGCTGCTGATCCTGCTGTTGCTGCCGCTGCTGCTGCTGCTGCTGCTGCTGATGATGATGATCCTGCTGGTGCTGCTGCTGCTGCTGATTATCATCCTGCTGGTGAGGATGATGATGATGATGATGATGATGATGATGATGATGATGATGATGATAATGATGATCCTGCTGGTGCTGCTGCTGCTGGTGGTGTGGAGGAGCAGCCCCTACTACCTGGGAGCCCCTCTGATGAGGGCCCATCTGGTCCTGCCAAAGGGAGGAAGAGGCGTATGCGACAACGGGAGAGGAGGCAAGACTATATTGAGGAGGCGCACGAGGATGAGGTGCTGGAGTGGCTGAGAGAGAACGACTATCTGTGGCGGAAGGGATACCGGCTGTACAGGGACACCAAGCGGAAGCAGGCTGCTTGGAGAGAGAGGGCGAAGAGTATGGATTACACTTCAGAGGTGATCCTCAGCTGGTGGAAGCACATGCACACCTGGTATGGGAAGCTGCACCTGAAGAAATCTGGCCAGGCCACTGTGAAGCTGACAGACAGAGAGACCTACGTCATGGCCAGGTGCAGCTTCCTGGAGGGTGAGGTCCGCCACCGAGGTGCACCAGCAGCCCCTCTCACGACCCTCTCTCTCTAGCAGCCTGCTGAGAGCCCGTCCTCTTCCGGCCGAGAGTCAGTCCCTGTCTCCAGGCAGGTTTCTGTGGAGCGTGCCATGGCGGAGAACCCGCGGACAGGTGTGGTAAGCGTGGTGGAGTGCATGGAGGATTCCCTGGTGCGGTGGGAGAAAGGAGACATCGAGTCCACCACAGTCGTAGTCGCATCCACCCCCCCCCCAGCTCCGCCTCCGCAGAAAGGCAGAGATCCAGACAGCAGGAGGGGCAGAGCCACACTGTCCTGCTGGAGATCAGGGACACCATCCGCACCAGCAGAGATCTCCTCTCTCAGCTGGTCCACACTGACTCCGACTCCTCCAACCGCAAGCCCTTCCTCACCTATGTCAACCAGACCCTCAAGGAAATGGCGGATCCAAAGTACCAGGTGGTGAAGGACTGCATCACGGAGCTGTTTCACAACCCTCCAGATCCAGAGGAACCTGCTCCCACCCAGTCCAGGTCTGCTCCTCCACCCCAGGTGATGTCCCTCCCATTCCAAGGCTTCCCATAGGCCCTCACCTACCAGGGCTACGGCTACCAGGAGGTTCAGCAGCACAGGCAGCAGCCCTTCCCAGTCCAGGCACAGAGTCATCGGGCGACACCGTTGCCACCGGTTCCACTGATGCCACCGATGCTACCCACGACAATGATGCCACTGACGACAGCGATGCCACCCACGCCAATGATGCCACCCATGACAGTCCTCACCCAGCTGCAGAGCAGACAGCCCCACTACACTGCTCCTTCCTCCACCCCACAGCCAAGCCCGGCCTCAGTACATCTGTCATCAGTACTGGGGCTGACACCCCATGGCATGGAGTAAGGACCTCTCAGCATCACGGGGCTGAGCCAGCTGTCCGACACCTTCCTCAACACACCATCCCCTGTTGTCCTCTCGGGGCCAGGCACTCCAGCACCACCCACCACCACAGCACCTGGACCCTTCACCCCTGAGACTGGGCACACCTCCGAGTGACCGATAAGAGTGCCAGAGACCGGGTAGCTGGCTACTGTGGACTTTATTTGGATACTTGACTTGGGTCATTTTTCTGTTACAGCTTATTGTTCAAGAAAGTTTATCTTTGATTCACACACTTGCTTCATTTCTTTTTTTCAATAAAGTCTTGGTGGAAACTTTTAGAAATGGTTTAAGCCTTTGCATGCTTGTGGGATGGGTTAAGATAGCTGTGGGATGGGCAGGGATACCTTTGGGATGGCTAATAGCTGTGGGATAGATAAACCTCCAGTGCAAGCATAGTGGGACTGTATGGTCTACCCTCCCAGGTGCCACACCTATGGCCCTTTTTTATCAATAAGAAAGCATTGATCCACACATGGCAACACAAACACAACTCTTTATTAAACGCCCTATTTATTGTAGGCCCATCCAACATACATGGCCCAATCTCATCCGTGTGATGAGACAGGCTGAAGGAAACATCCATTAAGCATCTACCATCCTGTCTTGCCACTCCACTGCTCCAGCTGGGGAGTTGCACTAGTGTTTCAGGAGGTTGCGCTGCTTCTTCCCTTCACGTGAGGCTTTGTTGGGGCCTTGCACATCCTGAGTGTCGATCAGGTTTTGCCCTTGCCTCCATTCCCCAGGCTCCATGTCCCCATTGCCTTGTTGACGGTTGACGAGCCTGTTCTGCAAGACTGGGTAGCGGGTGCGCATGAGATTGTACAGGATGCAGCAAGCTTTCACGATCCTCCTCATGGTCTCTGGGCGATGCTGCATGGTGGTAAGAAGTACCTGGAACCTGTTGGCCAGGATGCCAAAGGCGTTCTCCACCACCCGCCTTGCCCTGGACAGCCTGTAGTTGAAGATCCTCTCTTCACAGGTGAGGTGTCTTGAAGTGTAGGGCTTCATGAGGTAGGTTCTGAGGGAGAATGCGTCATCCCCCATGATGAAGTAGGGCACAACTTGCATGTCGATGGGCAGGGGGTCTGGATCTGGAAAGCCCATGATGAGGTTGCCTTCCAGCCCCTCCTTGAGGTGACTGGCGTTGTATACCTGGGCATCTGAAGATGAGCCGTAGCCTGAAGCATCGATGTACATGAACTTGTAGTCAGCATCGACCATGGCGAAGAGGATGATGCTGAAGAAGCCCATGTAGTTGAAATAAGTGGACCCCGACTTGGCTGGAGCTTTGCAGGCCACATGCTTGCCATCGATGGCTCCAACGGTGTGGGGGAAGTTCCACCTCTGATACCACTGCTCTGCAACTTTCTTCCATCCTTCATCAGTGGAGGGGCACTGGAGGAGCTCATTCTTCGATGATGGCCTGCACAACTTCTCTGACCACAGTGCTGATGGTGTTGTGTGGCACCCTCCAGCCGTACTGCATGCTTTTGTAGGTGGTCCCTGAGGCCAGGTGGCGCAGAGTCAGTGCCACCTTGAGCCCAGGTTCCAGGCTGGGCCGGAAGTTGGTGTTTGCCTTGGTCAACCTGGGTGTCAGGCGCTGCACAAGTTCGTCAAACATGGCTGGAGGCATCCTCATGAAGTTCTGGAATGCACGAGGGTCTTTGTTCCTGAGCTCCACCATCAGCTTGTTGTACAGCCCATACTCTGCTCTTCTCCCGATCCATCTTCGGACCCAGACACTTCTTGGCCACCTCTTTTTCTTTCCATAGTAGAGTTCACAAAGCCTGTAGATGGCTTTGTACTGTTGCAGAAGGATGGTGGCTGCCAAAAGGACTTTGTTACGATCCACGGTGGACATGACTGGATGCTGTGGAAGAGCAAGAGTCAGATGAAGGCTGCAGAGGTCTGCACAGGTGGGCTGGTGGTCTGAAAGTGAGATGCAGACAAGTTGCTCCCCCTTTTTATAGGCAGTATAGGTGTCCCTTTGCATCCTCTATGCATCCTCTAGGCATCCTCTATGCATCCTCTAGACATCCTCTTGGCATCCTCTAGACATCCTTAATATCTGAGATAGGTCCCCTCTGCGAACGTTTTTTCCGTTTTAAATGCTTTGTTTCCGTGCTGCATCCGTTCTGCATCTGTTCCGCTTCCTCCCTGCGTCCGAGCGGATGCGAGTTGCGTGGATGCGGAACAGATGCCTAGCGGATATAGCAGATACGTAACGGATGCGTAACGGATGTGTAGCGGATGCGTAGCGGATGCAGAACGGACGAACTGGATACATTTTCCATACAAAAGTTTTGGGCAATAAAAATAAAAACGTCAATAAACGGATGCTGGACGGATAGAGAGGAAGCAAAACGGAGGCAGTGAGTACATCGCGTTTTCGAACGGATGGCAAGCTTTTTTGTCCATTTTACATCCTTTTTGCATCCCTTGGTTCAGTGTGACAGGGGCTTTAGGCAGATGGACTAATTTGGGAATGGTTTTGCAAGAAACAAAACATGTTGCCCTTCATATTTTTTGATTGTGTGACATTACAGTTCTCTTTTCTCTATTTTGTCCTTGTGGATCAATATAAATATATGGATTTTTTTTTTTTAAAATAGTATATTTTATAAGCTATAGGGGAAATATTTATTGTATGCCATTCTAGAAATATTCATTTTGCAGAGTGGCCAAAAAGGTTTCAAATTAAAATGTAAATGTCATCTTTTCTTCTGTAATAAGCATCCTCACCTTGTTTCATTTTAAGTCAGAATAGCTGTGGTTGCTTACATAAAACTATAGAATGTACAATGGGCTGTGGATAGAACTCTGTAAACAACAATGTGTTGTTTCTTGCAGTTGGTTTTTCAAAGCCCTCAGCAGGAAGGATGCTGAGCGCCGCCTTCTCACTGCTGGCAATACACATGGTGCTTTCCTCATTCGAGAGAGTGAATCCACCAAAGGTAATTTGTTTAGACAAGGCTCTAATCATCATTTCTTCTGCATAAGGAAAATGACAAAAATATTGGAGAGGGAAACTTTGGAGAAGGGTCCTTGGGTGCCTTAGATGATAGCAGTTTTCCAATATTTGAGAAGCTGTCACAGGAAGATGGCAGGACAACAAGTAACTAGTGGAAGCTTATCAAAGTGGGATGGCACAACTCACCGCAGCCAACTTGCTTTGGCCAACTTTCCTTGATCACCTCACTATGTTCAATTTGCGTGGCCAACTTACAGTGGGGCAACTTGCCATGGCCAACTTGCCATGAGACAACTTGCTGCAAGACAATTCAACAATTCAATTTAATTATTTAAAATAATTAAAAATATTTTAATTTTTGTCACTCACATTTCATTTTGTCCCTCCTTTGGCACCCTTTCTTTAGTGATTCTATTCCACTATTCAATATTAGTATAATTCTTGCCCCACAATGAGCTGTCCTGCAGTGAGTTGGCTGCAGCAAGTTGACTGTGATGAGTTGTGGTATATACCCTATCAAAGGGAGATCCAACCTAAAATTGAGAAGAAATTTATTTCTCAATGATAAAAATTTATCAGTGGAACTGCTTGTCTCCAGAAGTTGTGGGTACTCCATTATTGGAGGTTTTTAAGAAGAGGTTGGATCATCATTTGTCTGGAATGGTAAAGGGTCTCCTGCTTGGGCAAGAAATTGGACTAGAAGACCTCTAAGACTCTTCAACTCTCTTATTCTGTATGTTCAACCAATCTGCCTGTCAACAAACTTGGGATTCCCTACACCAGAACAACCCCCCACTTTTCTCAAGAAAACCATCAATTCCAACACAAAAGAATATTCATAGCTCAAGCTAAAATATGGAGTCCTTGATGCTCTCTGAGCTTGGTTGTTAGCTTGCAGAAACATTTAATTACTGAACTAGGTAAGGTTATCAGTGTGAGGAAGGGTGGGGTTTGTCCCCTTTACTCTTCATGTGTTGGTAGGTCAGTGTGGTTTTCTCATTGCTAGTTCCTTGATTAAGGTAACACTGTATGCTAGAAAACATTAAAGCCTCTCATTAATTCCTTTATTAGCATTTTGTTAGTATGTTCATTGTTTATGAAAAAAAATAATTGCCTTTTAATGACTTATCTTGTGTCCCAGTCACTACTTCTGTGTTCTGCTGGGTGGGTGAGCAAAGTTGACAGCCACTTCCTTAAAAGCTTCAAGGGCTTCCAGTCATGCCTATTGTTGTACAATCACTTCACTTTTTTGTCACCCTGTTGTCATCTTTCCATTTGGGAGGGGAGGAGAAGGAAGGGGTAGAAGGAGAAGAAAAGGGAGGAAAGATGTCTGATACTTTTGACTAACAACATTGCTGCCTTCTTCTTGGAGGCAGCTGGAGTCAAGGCTGGCTCTATTGTTGGGCAGAGGGAAGCTGCGGGTAGAAGCAACCCTGAGAGGATTTAGTTTTGTTGGAAATAATCAGCAGCCTACTTTTCTTGCCACAAGAAAGCAAAGCAACTGACGAAAAGAAATGTGGGCAAGCCAGCTGCTGCCTTCAGGTGCACTGGAGAAAATTGAAATCCCTTTGTTGTTGCAAATGTTCTGGTGCTGCTTTGGTTCACTTTCTAAATGGAAGCCGGCATAAAATTTATGGCATACAAATAAACAAACAAATAAATAAACAAATATGGAAAAGAGTCAACTTGAGAGCAAGTTTAGTCTAACACAGTGTTTCTCAAATAGGGGCACTTGAAGATGGAAGGACATCAACTCCCAGAATTCCCCAACCAATGGGCAATGGGGTATAGAATTTTGGGAGTTGAAGTCCACCGATCTCCAAGCTACCACAATTGAGAAACACTGCATTAGGGTAGATATTACTCTATCCACAGGCTTCCCCCTGCCTCTGTTTAATGGCTGACAAATCCAGATTGAGAATTTTGTTCAGCTAAATTGTAGCCTCTCGTTTGCTCTCACACAATCTGACCGATCTCCATACTGTCTGCAACAAAATTGACAATAATTGTATGTTGTTAAGCTGTGAGATTTGTCTCTGAATTATTTTCCCCATCCAGTTTCAGTAGCATCTTTTCAAACCGGCCTATTTCATCAAAAGGCAGAAGCTTTTGTGAGCAAAAATGAGAAAAATTATTACAGTCTGTCCTTCTGAATGTTAGCTTCTCTAGATACACATCAGTTTGAACCCCTCTTCATTTCCAAATCCCTTCTTAGCTGTCCCCCAAATCTCATATCCTAGTTGCTGTTTTGCAGATCCCAGTGAAGGTTTCCCTTCTATCTTTTACTGGAAGATGCAAAAGATGCAATAGCAGAGATATCAAATGCTGAGCCTCAAATAAGCAGGAGAACTATGGGTAATTGTCAACTTATAATCATTTGTTTAGACTTAGAGACTCTTCAAAATTAGAACAGCACTGAAAAAAAGTGATTTATGATTGGTTCTCACTGGTTGTAACTGTGGTTGTAAATCAATGACTACTTCTAAATGTGTGCCTCAGCCACAACAAAAAGAGGGAAGATTTGCCCCATTTAATCCCATAAAAGGGATGACGATTAATTGCTTCAATGGGGTTGCCATTTTGACTTTGTTGACTGCTTCTCTGTGGACACTGACTTATTTCATCAAAAGAAAGAAGCTTTTGTGAGCAAAAATGAGGAAAAATATTAAAATGTGTCTTTCTGATTGTTAGCTTCTAAAGATTAATGTGGGTCTCTTCCTACCAATACACATCTAGTTTAAACTTCTCTTCACTCCCAAGTCCTTTCTTCATTGTCCCAGCCAGGCAAGGAAGCATTTTGGAGCAAGGAAGGCAATGCTTGCCCCTCTCTCTCTCTCTCTCTCTCTCTCTCTCTCTCTCTCTCTCTCTCTC
>BLBF01000046.1:4421284-4448886 GCA_015471245.1 Laticauda colubrina
CTCTCTCTCTCTCTCTCTCTCTCTCTCTCTCTCTCTCTCTCTCTCTCTCAGAAAGGGACAGAAAAATAACTGCATTATGTTTCTCCCCAGGCTCCTTCTCCCTCTCTGTGCGAGATTTTGACCAGAACCAAGGAGAAGTTGTGAAGCACTATAAGATACGTAATATGGACAATGGCGGGTTCTACATCTCTCCTCGTATCACCTTTGACAGCTTGCACAGCCTGGTAGAACATTATATCAGTAAGGCTAAAGAAACTGCTGGAGAGCCTCTTTTGGGTGGGACTGGGCTGCCTGCTTTTCTCCTACAGAAAGACTTTGGGTCACCTAATGCTAGAGGTACTAATGTCAGGGCTCTCAAGGGCCACATGGTTTCTGTGGTTTTAGCACCTAATGCACTAATGTAGTTGTTGTCCTGGAATTTGCACCATCCGGGAAAAGTGTTTCTCAACCTCAGCAGCTTTAAGAAAACTTCTTGAAGGTTTTGAGGTTGAGAAGCACTATTCTAGAACAGGGGTCTCCAACCTTGGCAACTTTAAGACTTGTGGATTTTAATTCCCAGGAACTCTGGGAGTTAAGTTCCACAAGTCTTAAAGTTGCCAAAGTTGTAGACCTCTGTTCTAGAAGATGCTTGTTATTCATAAAAATAGCTCCACATATGAGAAGTCGCCCTTTCTGAAGATGTTTTGGATGACCTTCTTTTATGCTTTGTCTTGCAAAACTCCAATGCTTATGTGTAGACATGGTCCAGTGCCATCCCTTTGGTCTTCCTCTGATCTGTTTACTCTTCTCTTTGCACCATCCTTTTCATAGGTAACATTGATGGTCTCTGCACCCGCCTAACCAAACCCTGCCAAACTCAGAAGCCACAGAAGCCCTGGTGGCAGGATGAATGGGAAGTACCCAGGGAGAGCCTGAAGCTGGTGGAGAAATTGGGAGCAGGGCAGTTTGGTGAAGTTTGGATGGGTAAGTGGGGTGTGGATTCATGAATACTCTGTTCAGTCATGACTTTCAGCAATTCAAGAAGGTATACTTTTATTAGAAAAGGCTGTTGTTGTTTTTATTATTATTCCATCTTTATTCTTTGTATATCCTCCTATGTAATTCTTCTTCCTCCTATTTTCCTATAACAACAACCATGCGAAGTGGGTTGGACTGAGAGAGAGTGACTGGCCCAAAGTCTCCCAGCCAGTTTTCATACCTAAAGCTGGATTAGAACTCACTGTGTTCTGTTGATTGGCCCAAAATTACCCAGCTGGCTTTGGTGCATAAGATGGAACTGGAAATCATTGTCTTCTGGCTTCTCGCCTGGTGCCTTTATCACTGAATCAGACTGTCTCTCATGATACCAAAGATTAGAAAGAAATTAAGCCATTTATACTTCCTGATATTTTTCAAGTGACAATAAAGACCTCCATGCAGATGTTTACCATCTACTTTCATCCACCAAATGTCATTGTCTTAATTGTCTCCTATTTAAAAATTTACTGAAGTAATTTTACATAATTTTAGTCATTTGTTTGATGAAGTAGGATTCTCAGTATAGACCAACTTTGCTGCTGAGCTTTTAATTTAGTTTCTGTCAAATATTTTGTGGCAGGAAATGACTGCTGTGAAAAACAACGGCTGTGTTGATATCACAATGTTAACCAGATCAGTTGCAAACTTGGAGGCTACATTTGCAGAAAATGCTATGCTTGGTTAGATTCAATGTCAGCTAGCTTCTTTATGGCTTGTATGAATCCAACTCATTTTATTATTGCGCGTTACAAGACATTGTGCAGATTCAGGAAATGAGCTAATTTCATAACCAAGTGAAATATGTTGTATGAACACAGCTGTTGGGTTCAGAGGGGCATGAAGGGCTCAAGGCTTGCATTATCTGAATAATGGCATTATCTAAATAGAGGCATCACATGTTTGTGTGCTGAAAACGTTAAGATGGCAGTCACAGTCCTACAACTGAAGTCCTACTCTGTTTTTACATGGACCATGTGATACATGAAGAAAAATGCATGGTTTCAGTTGTGTAGTCCTGGCCATCATGATAACTTACCTGACCCCCTTCCCTCACAAACAGGCCTACTGCTAGACCAAAATGATGGAGAGCTTCCTCTTCAACTGTTGATTTATGTCCAGCAATGGGGAATTCAGGTTGAGCCCTGGGCCCATATCTTCCCTCTCTCCCTCCATAGGCTACTATAATGGCCACACAAAAGTGGCCATCAAGAGTTTGAAACAAGGCAGTATGTCACCTGAAGCCTTCCTGGCTGAAGCCAACCTGATGAAGAAACTGCGCCATACACGCCTGGTGAGACTCTATGCAGTGGTAACTCAAAGGCCCATGTTCATCATTACAGAGTATATGGAAAAAGGTGAGCTTCTGAGAATGTTTCCTCCCATTTCATATGGATGAAGTTTGGTTCTGACTTGGAAGTGGGAAATTTTACAGGTTTATTCCGATCCTATTCGGTATTGTTTTCTAAATGTGCGTTCCACATTTCATATTTTCTTAGGAAAGTCTCCCCTCCACTTTTCTGTTATCTCCTCCTCTTCCCATCTGTTAACCTCTAGGAAGTTGGTACTTCTTAGGTGTCAACAGATACTTGACTGTGTACCAATGGTAAAACAGTGATTGCTTGGGGCACTTAAGAAGGAACCATAGCTAACATAGAGCAATCAAGGATGATGTTATGTTTCAGATGTGAGTTGGGGCAAAATGAAGCCATCCTGGGGACTTGGGGGAAAAAAGGGGGAGAAAGATATTGCTAGTTATGAACATCTGAACAATAATTATGGTAGATGCTACCCCATTTTTGACAACATAAAAAAACCAGCTGCTCCATGGTGAAACACGGACATTCTACGGAACTATTTCTTAGGCATTTTACAAAGATTCATTCAAGTCAATTTTCCTCTAGAGCATCTGGTTAATTATTTTTGATAAAATGGCAGTATTGAGATATTTTTCTCTATGTTAAATGCATAGGTATACCTGTTGTTTTTTTCCTGGCTCACTTTGAGTATTGTATGAAGCTCCAACATCTTTAAGTCTTTGATCCAGAGATGGTATTCAGCAGGTTCTGACTAGTTCTGGAGAACCAGTAGCAGAAATTTTGAGTAGTTTGGAGAACCGGCAAATCCCACCTCTGACTGGCCCTGCCCAGGTTGCCCTGCACTGGAGAACGGAGCTGGAAAGCAGGGTAGTGGGGTGGGGAAGGAATGGGGATTTTGCAGAACCCTTCCCCCAGGAGTGGGGAGGGGATGGAGATTTTGCAATATCCTTCCCCTGCCATGCCCACCAAGCCATGCCCATCAAGCCATGCCATGTCTGCCAAGCCACGCCCACAGAATCCATAGTAAAAAATATATGAATCCCACCACTGGTTTGATCTATTACATCCTTGGCTCTGAAATTTAGAAGCCAGTGCATGGGATCAGTTGGAGGAAAGGGCTTTTGTTTATGTCAATTGCCAGATAAGTCTTTTATTATACACACATTAGAAATAAAGTACGGTGCAAATATTTCACTTTTGCTCTGAATTTCAGGAAACTCCTGTCTCCCTTCCAAAGATTGCCCAAATTGGGGCCCTATCAAATTTTTCCCGAGTTTGGTGGTGGCAGATTTGCAATCTTGGCTGAACTTGGGAAACTGATCAGGATTGGCCCTAATTAGGAGTTGGCTGGGAGATAGCTAGGAAATCCTGGGTCTGTAAGCTAGACGGGAACTTGAAATATAGCTGTTAGAAGATAAGACAATGGGAAACTATTTCTGTAACATTTCCAAGAAAAAGACATGGATATTTCCATGAAATTCTCAGTAACTAAGATTGATATGACCTTAAACAAAACTGGTGAACGTTTCAAGGAATCACTGCCAAGCATTTGTTCTCTCCCAGATAAACAGACTAGAACACTGCAGAGAAGCTTTTTTTTATAATGTCACCGACTAGGATAGGTAGTCCTCAACAATTGAGCCAAAAAATGTAAATTGCTAAACAAGAGGGTTGTAAAGTGATTTTTGCCCAGTTTTAGACCTTTCTTACCACAGTTGTTAAGTGAATCAGTTTTTAAATGAATTATGTGATTGTTCAATAAATCTGGTGTCTCCCCCCACCACCCCGACTTTGCTTATCAAAAGGTGGCAAAAGGTGATCATATGGCTGGGGACTTTGCAACTGACGTGCCAGCTGCCAAATGTCTGAATTTTTATTATGTGACCACAGGGATGTTGCAACAGTCATAAATCAAGGACTACCTGTAATACCAAGCAGATCACCCCACAGTAAAGTACAATCACCTGAAAATCTACACTGAATGGAGTTGGGTAGTTGCTTACCTCTGTCTGTCTATATATCTATCATCATTTCCCACCTTTATTATGATACCTCCACAAACATTCACCTCAGTGGTGATTCAAAAACTTTTACTACCAGTTCTTTGGGCATGGTTTGGGGGGGGGGGTGACACAGGAAGGATAAACTGCAAAATCCCCCTTCCTTCCCCACCCCACTAACCTGCATTCCAGCTCTGTTCTCCAATGCAGGGCAACCAAAGAAGAGCCAGCCGATCAGCTGGGACTCGATGGAAGGCAGAGAAGAGATGGGGTTGGTGGGGCCAGTCAGAGGTGGGATTGGCCAGTTCTCTAAACTACTAAAATTTTCCACTACTGGTTCTCCAGAACTGGTCAGAGCCTGCTGAATACCTCTGCTTCCCATCAAATAGGTTTTTCTTTATAGGTAGTCTTTTACTACCTATATACCTATATAGGTAGTAAAGGACTACCTTTACTTACAACCACAATTGAGCGCAAAGTTTGTGTTGCTAAGCGAGACAGTGCCCCATTGCACCCCCTTTCTTGCTACCCTTGCTAAGTGAATCACTGCAAGTTGATAATATGGTTGTTAAATGATTCTGGCTTCCCTATTGACTCCGCTTGTCAGAAAGTCGCAAAAAGTGAGCACATGACCCTGGGACCCTGCAACAGCCAGAACTATGAGTCAGTTTCCAAATGCCCTAATTTTGATCATATGATCACAAGGAATGCTACAATGGCCGTAAGGGTGAAAAATAGCTTTTTTTCTCTGCCATGGTAACTTTGAATGTTCACTACATGAACTGTTGTAAGTCAAGGACTGCCTGTAGTTTAGTCCCCCTGTTATTTCAGAGCCAACCAAGTTATTTTGTACAGTTCCCTTTGCTTCAGATAGTCGGGCTTGGAAGAGATCTTGCAGGATTTGGCACAAAGCAATGGAGAAAAGGAAGGAAACAAAAGGGTCTTGCAATTTAGCTATCTATAAAAGGAGCAAAGCCTGCCAGGATACAAAATAGCTGGGGGATCTGGGAAGGGTTTCCTACCAGCTATTCTCTCACACAGAATAACAGCATGCTTAAGGGAAGTGGGGGGAACCACAAAGTACCCCACTCCAGCTATCTTGCTGTTAACTCTCTCCTAGTCACAGATAGCGTTTAACCTCCCTGAGTCTCAATGTCTTTGTCAATTAAGCCATGAAATAGCCAAAGGGCATCACTGCTTAAGGTATCAGTTGGTCTTCATCTAACTCTGGACTCTTCTCTCTACAAATTAAGCTATTGTAGTGGTGAGCTCTTGTATTTGAACTTTATAGTCCACCAACAGCAGCCCATTCCCTGTTGCATCCCAAAGCCAAAGGGTCAGAGGTTCTGCAAGTTTGGCACCAAACCAGCAACCCAGAGGCTGATGTGCAGAATGATAGGCAGAATCCACATGGTGAACCTCCCTGCACAGGCAGCACTGAAGTGACAGATCTTTTCCAAAATCCACTGGGCATGCATGAGGCAGATGATAAAGGGAGCAGCACAACCTATGCTATCTTCCCTGTTAAGCCTAGAATGCACACGTCTGAACTGCAAGAAGGCAGATGTGTGAACAGATTCTTCAATAGACTTGTGCATGGGTGTGCTGTAATTGTGACTGGGTTGGTATATTTCAGGTTAACTTTCAGTTCCTGGAAGTGCACTGGGCCCAACCTTCATCATTGTGAAGCATAGTTTTCCTTTTCTTAAAGAATTTTCCTTTCCATGGAGAAACAGCCTTGTCTGCTTGGCTCTTGGACTTTCTCTAGTCAGTTTCACCACCTGCCTGTTTTATCCCATCGAGTCTGTTCCGTCCAGAAAAACGCAAGGTAGACCGGGTTCCAACAACAAGTCTTTATTTATAGTACAGTTGCAAAACGGAACATTGGCTCAAGCCGCGACAGCCCTTTTATACTTTTCTGTCTGCCGGCTTGTAGCCAATGACATTCATTTGATTTTGCCGCCTTTGGTTCTTTTTGAACCCCTCCCCTCTTAGTTCAGTCCTACGTGGTGACGTAGTCGCGCAGGTAGGTGGGGCTTCTCTTGACTCAACTAGACTTGCACGGTTCATTATTGTTGGAGACCTCGACCGGTTCGGATGGGGTTGCTGTGTCTTCCGTCCTTCTCCATGGAACCGTCTGGAAGGGTGAGTCAGCCATTTTACTGCCACCTGAGTTTCTTAGGCCGGTGGTTTTGCCGCTCCCTCCCGTTTCCTCCGGGCAGGTCGAGCTGGCCTGGCTGGCCCCTTCGGATGGACTCTTCTTGCAACTTTCTTCAAACAGTGAATCTTTTATTTGCTCTTTTTGATTGTTATTGTTTTTGGAGTTTAATTGCAAAGGTCCTGCATCGGGTGGAGGAGTCGGGGGGGGGGGGTTTCTGGTGTGAAATTTGAGTGCAATCTATCTAGATGCGACCTTAGTTTCCTTCCCATCAGTAATTCTGCTGGGGTTTTGTTGGTTGTAGTACTGGGTGTGATATGTTGGAGGGTGAGTAATCGATTTATTTTATTTTGGACATCCCCAGTGTTTATTTTTTCTAAACCCTCCTTGGTAAACCTGACCATTCTCTCTGCCCTACCGTTTGCAGCCGGGTGGGCCGGCGAGGTTAGGGCATGTCTTATACCTAGGGAGGCTAGGTATTGCTCGAATTGGAGACTGGTTAATTGTGGCCCGTTGTCGGACACTAGGACGTCCAGTAGGCCATGGGTTGCAAAGAGTTTGTCAAGTTGTTTTATAACGGTTTCTGTTGTCGTAGATGGCATATTTTTTACCTCCAGCCAATTAGAGTATGCATCCACGACAATCAGAAACGTATGTCCCTTGGTAGGACCCGCAAAATCGATGTGGATTCGTGACCGGGGGCCTCTTGGGGTTTCCCAGTCTCTTATGGGTGCTTTTGGCAGGGACGGCCTGATTCTTTGGCATTTATTGCACGAGTTTACCCAGTATTCGATGTCTCTATCTATACCCGGCCACCAAACATAGCTTCTAGCAAGGCTTTTCATTTTAACTATCCCTGGGTGGCCTTCGTGAAGCATACCCAGTACTTTGGTTTGTAATTTGTTTGGAATAATTACCCGATCACCCCACAATAAACAACCTTTTTGGATTGAGAGTTCAGTTTGTCTGGTCCGGAAAGGTTTAAAGTTCTCAGTTTTTTGGTTTTCCGGCCAGCCTTTACATACCCAATTAAGTACGCGGGCAGTCAATGGGTCTTTTGCGGTGGCTCTGGTGACATCATTCGCAGATATGGGTAGATCGGGGCAAGTATCTATTTGCAATGCTGTCATCGTTGGTGCCGGGTCTTCCTCTGTTGATGGCAATGGTGCTCTGCTCAAAGCGTCTGTATGGGAAATTTGTTTCCCGGGGCGATGTGTCAGAGTATAGGAATAGGCTGCCAGGAACTCTGACCATCTAGTCATTTGTGGGGACAGAATATTCGGTGTAGGTTTGTTTCCCGCCAAAATTCCTAGTAGCGGTTTGTGATCTGTTACGATTTGAAAAGTTCTTCCATATAGATACTTGTGGAAGCGTTTCACTCCGGCGACAATTGCTAGAGCTTCTCTGTCCAACTGGCTGTAATTACGCTCGGCTTTGGACAGGGTCTTAGAATAGTATGCGATGGGTGCCTGTCTCCCATCAGGCAATTGGTGGCTCAGGATGGCACCGACTCCGAATGGCGAGGCGTCGCAGGTCACCGTCAATGGCAGTGTATTGCTAAACTGGATAAGAACAGTGTTTGATGTTAATAAGTCTTTTATTCCTTGGAAAGATTTTTTTTCTCTAAGCCCCCATGTCCAAATTGTTTTCTTGTCCAGTAATCGATGCAATGGTTCCGCTATTGTGGCTTTTTGGGGTAGGAACACATTATAAAAGTTTATCAGTCCCAAAAATGCCTGCAGCTCAGTTTTATTCTTTGGTTCTGGTGCGTCTTTTATAGCTCTTAATTTTTTTTCGGTGGGGTGTATGCCCTCTCCATCGATTAAATATCCTAAGAACTCGACGCGATCAGTCATTAGGCAGCACTTTTCTTTCTTTAGTTTAAGGCCAGATTCTCTGAATTTATTTAGGACCTCTTTAAGTCTTTTCTTTAGTTGTGTTGCATCTTTGGCTGAAATTAGGACGTCGTCAAAGTATGGCACGACCCCTCTTATGCCATTTAACAGGCGTTCCATGAGGCTCTGGAAAACGCCTGGGGCTACACTTACTCCAAATTGGAGCCTGTTACATTTGAATGCCCCTTTGTGAGTCACTATTGTTTGTGCTTCCGCCGTTAAGGGGTCTACTGGGAGCTGTTGGTATGCCTGTGCCAGGTCTAGTTTGGCGAAAACCTTTCCTCCCCCAAGAGAGTGCAGTAGGTGTTGCACAACTGGCACCGGGTACGCGCTCTGTTGCAACGCATGGTTCAGGGTACCCTTGTAGTCGCCACAGATTCGAACCGACCCGTCTGGCTTAATTGGTGTCACAATTGGTGTTTCCCATTTAGCATGGTCAACCGGTTCTAAAACCCCTTGATCTATTAATTTATTTAGTTGTTCCTCTATTTTTGCTTTTAAAGCAAAAGGAACTCGTCTGGCCTTTAGCCTTTTAGGGGTTATCTGTGGGTCTAGACTAAAAGAAATGGGGGTCCCCCGATACCTGCCTAGGGAGCCATCGAAGACATCCTGGAATTCTTGGATCAGGTTTTCTTCCCAGTCAGTTGCGGCCACCCGGTCTACTCTGGTCATCCCGATGCCCAATGGTGCGAACCATTCGATACCCAGGAGGCTTGGTCGATCTCAGTCGACTATCGTTAATGGTAGTACTGCGACATGTTGCCTGTAAGCGACTCCCAGGCCGATTACAGGAATTCGGTTTCCCTGATAATCTTTGAGGGTTAGTTTTTGTCTCTGGAGTTCCTTAATTTTGATGTCTGGAATTAGTTTTTTGAGGGTGTCCCATGACACCATGGATAGGAACGATCCAGAGTCAACTTCCATTTCGCAGGGGCTGTCTTCGATTTTTACAACTATTTTTACTTTCTTCCCGCTTTCCGTCTGAGAGTTTCCGATAGTGAAAGTTTGGTATGCTTTCTCCCAGTTAGTGGCTTGCCTGTTTCACTGCCACTTTCTCTCGGAGAGTCTTGGCTCAGGCTTTGCTGGGGAGTCGTTTCGTCTCTTTGGGCTGTAATTCTTTTTGTTTTTGCAGACTTTCTCGATATGCCCCCTTTTCTTGCATGCTCTGCAAATGGCATCGAGGAATCTGCAATCAGCTCGGGGATGGTTTCCCCCGCAGTCAGCACATTCCCGCCGATTTCTATTTTTGCGCCCTTTCTTGTTAGTGTATAGGCGGTGGATTTCATCGTCTTCCTCCCCAGATTCTGATGTCTCTTTGAGTTCTTCGTAATGAGTGGTTGTGGGAGGTTGTTTTTTTCCTCTGGCAGGGCTTTTTTCATCGTTACTTGCATTCATTTGTTTCATCTTGTCTGCCGATTTTTTGGCGGCTTCAGCAGCCGAGGCTTCTGCAATAGCTTTGGCTACTGATATGTTGGGTTTGTTCAGTAGCCTGCTCTGTATGGTTGAGTCTCTTAACCCCAATATCACTCGATCCCGCATTGCTTCATCTAAGTTAGAAACTCACACGCTCCCCCTATTTGGCGTAGTGCGGCTACAAAATCAGCGATGGTTTCGCCTTCTTTCTAGTCTCTCTGATAAAACTCGTGCCGCTTTACCAAGTTTGACACTACTGGTGCATAGTGGGCCTTTAATGTTCTTTGGAGCTCGGTCCATGTCAGTTGTTTGACATCTCGGGGCTTTGCCAAAGCCTTGGCCATTTTAAAAATCGCGGGTCCACAGTGTGTCAAGAAGATGGCTCTTTTTCGTTGGTCTGAGATTTCCTCCATCTCATTGCTCTCTCGGTACATCTGGAAACGGTCTACGTAAGATTCCCAATCTTCTTCATTGGGGTTGAAGGGTGCGGGTGGCGCATTGTTTCCGGCCATTTCTCTTTGTCTGGCTTGTCTGTCACCGTGTGCTCCGTCTCATGTTTAGGATGATCCCACCCTCGTCGCCAGTGTTCCGTCCGGAAAAACGCGAGGTAGACCGGGTTCCAACAACAAGTCTTTATTTATAGTACAGTTGCAAAACGGAACATTGGCTCAAGCCGCGACAGCCCTTTTATACTTTTCTGTCTGCCGGCTTGTAGCCAATGACATTCATTTGATTTTGCCGCCTTTGTGCGGCTTTGGGGATTGGTTCTTTTTGAACCTATCCCCATTAGTTTTTAGTGACCAATCAGAATGAGTTATTTGGATTCTACTATTTATATACAGAACAGAGTCAATTTCATCATCCCCCTCCCAATCATTTCACCAAGCTCATAGAAAGCTCCCACATTTGATTTACCAGGGGATCTAGGATCCTTGCCCCATACAGGTAGTCCTCATTTAGCAACTTTTCAGAGTTATGATGGTCATGAAAAAGTTATTTTACAACCACTTACAATCTTCATAAGCCTGTAAAGCAAAGGACACAGCTGACATCAGGTCATAAGCACAGTTACAGTTTCACTTAGTGACCATTTTGTTTAACAACCAAATTGTTGGTTCCAATTATGGTTGCTAAACAAGGACTATATGAACCCTAGAGCGCAAAAGTAATAATGTTGTCATTTTAGAACACGTGGAAGTGTCCAAGAAATATCTTATGAAAAAGAGTGTGAAAAAAAGTCTACAGAGGATAGTGGGTCAAGAAAGTCAATATGGTAGCAACAGTTTTACGATAGAAGCTCCAACACTTTATGTGAGTTGCACAAACATTAAAAAGGGACAAGGTTTTCACTGTTTTGACTTTTTAAATCGTATCTGCACATGCCAAGTAACACATGAGGGCTGGATATTCTAACTCTCAGGAACATGTGCAGCAAATTAGCCAGGATGAATTTTTTTTTACTCTGCCTGCCATTTGACCCTTCGGTGTTCAGCCTTCTGGAATGCAGAATTCTTGCTGATTTATCACAATGGAAACCCTAATATGCTATGATATAATAGTTGATTTCCATCTCTCGCTTTGGGCTGCCAGGGTTTTAAACAAATCAGTGAGAATAATTTCAGTCTCCTCTCAGCTCAAGAGCAGGCAATTGTGTTTCTGCTGCTCCACTTTCTTTCTTGAGTTTGAAAAGAAAATCAGAGATTTTCACTCTGGTTTAAGGCATCTGGAACCTTTTTCACCCCACATTTTTTTCCTATGAGATTTTGCTGTCCCAGCAGAAGAACTTGGCTTTGAATCCGAATCGAGAAGAGAAGGCTAGAGGAGGGGAAATACACACACATGTGCACAGACATGCGTGCATCTGCTTCTTCAAATAAGGGGGTATTTGGGTCTTTTCCTAGGCTGACAGAATAGAGCAGGGGTCTCCAACCTTGGCAACTTTAAGACTCGTGGACTTCAACTCTGCTGACTGAGGAATTCTGGGAGTTGGTCCACAAGTCTTAAAGTTGCCAAGGTTGGAGACCCCTGGAATATAAAAGCAGAATCTTGGAATTTAATATTCCAACCTGCAATATACCATGAGGGAATAATTAGGGGTTTAAGGGTATCCAAATGTCAATCTGAATTCCCAGCAGTAGCCATTATTAGAGGCATTCCTGAAGAACAGGAAGAAGATAGCTAGTGTCGTGCTGTGTATTGCTAAGCAGGGGTGGGTTTCTACCGGTTCTATCCACCTCTGTAGAACCGGTAGCTCTGAAGAGCAGCAGACAAAGAAACGGTTCTATGTCTGCTGATGTTTTTGCCCACTTGCCCACTTGGGCTCTTACCTGATCTTTATTTCCTGATTTTTCAACTTCAGCTGCCGAATGAGGCACAGCTGCAGTTAAAAAAGCAGGAAAAGAGGGCTGTTTCGAAGGCTGCTTCTCTGCACGCAGCATACTGATGACGATTTACAGGTGTGCAGCTTGCAGCATGCAGGGAAGCTCGTAAATCCCGAACTGGTAGTTAACCCTGTCGTATCCCACCCCTGCTGCTAAAGCCCATGTCACACTGCACCAACGGATGCAAAGAGGATGTAAAACGGACAAAAAAGCTTGCCATCCGTTCGAAAACGTGATGTACTCACTGCCTCCGTTCTGCTTCCTCTCTATCCGTCCAGCATCCATTTATTGACGTTTCATCCGCTCAAAAAGTTTTGGGCTGCCCAAAACTTTTGCACGGAAAATGTATCTAATTCATCCGCTACACATCCATTCTGCATCCGTTAGGCATCCGCTATATCCGCTAGGCATCCGTTCCGCATCCACACAGCTCGCATCCGCTCGGACGCAGGGAGGAAGCGGAACGGACGCAGAATGGATGCAGAATGGATGCAGAACGGATGCAGCATGGAAACAAAGCATTTAAAATGGAAAAAACGTTCGCAGAGGGGACCTATCTCGAATATTAAGGATGTCTAGAGGATGCCTAGAGGATGCCTAGAGGATGCAAAGGGACACCTATACTGCCTATAAAAAGGGGGAGCAACTCACCTGCATCTCACTTTCAGACCAGCAGCCTAGCTGTGCAGACCTCTGCAGCCTTCATCTGACTCTTGCTCTTCCACAGCATACAATCATGTCCACCGTGGATCGTAACACAGTCCTTTTGGCAGCCACCATCCTTCTGCAACAGTGCAAAGCCATCTACAGGCTCTGTGAACTCTACTACGGGAAGAAAAAGAGGCGGCCAAGAAGCGTCTGGATCCGAAGATGGATCGGGAGAAGAGCAGAGTACGGACTGTACAACAAGCTGATAGTGGAGCTCAGGAACGAAGACACTCGGGCGTTCCAGAACTTCATGAGGATGCCTCCAGCCATGTTTGACAAAGTTGTGCAGCGCCTGACACACAGGTTGACCAAGGCAAACACCAACTTCCGGCCCAGCCTGGAACCTGGGCTCAAGGTGGCACTCACTCTGCACCACCTGGCCTCAGGGACCACCTACAGGAGCATGCAGTACGGCTGGAGGGTGCCAACCAACACCATCAGCATTGTGGTCAGAGACGTGGTGCAGGCCATCATCAAAGAATACCTGCAGGAGCTCCTCCAGTGCCCCTCCACTGATGAAGAATGGAAGAAAGTTGCAGAACAGTGGTACCAGAGGTGGAACTTCCCCCACATCATTGGAGCCATTGATGGCAAGCACGTAGCCTGCAAAGCACCACCCAAGTCGGGCTCCACTTATTTCAACTACAAGGGCTTCTTCAGCATCATCCTCTTTGCCATGGTCGATGCTAACTACAAGTTCATGTACATCGATCCTTTAGGCAGCGGCTCATGTTCAGATGCCCAGGTATACAACGCCAGTGACCTCAAGGAGGGGCTGGAAGGCAACCTCATCATGGGCTTTCCAGATCCAGACCCCCTGCCCAACGACACACAAGATGTGCCCTACTTCATCATGGGGGATGATGCCTTCTCCCTCAGAACCTACCTCATGAAGCCCTACACTTCAAGACACCTCACCCGTGAAGAAAGGATCTTCAACTACAGGCTGTCCAGGGCAAGGCGGGTGGTGGAGAACACCTTTGGCATCCTGGCCAACAGGTTCCAGGTACTTTTCACCACCATGCAGCATCGCCCAGAGACTGTGAGGAGGATCGTGGAAGCTTGCTGCATCCTGCACAATCTCATGCGCACCCGCTACCCAATCTTGCAGAACAGGCTCGTGGACCTCCAACAAGGCAATGGGGACATGGAGCCTGGTGAATGGAGGCAAGGGCAAAACCTGATCGACACTCAGGATGTGCAAGGCCCCAACAAAGCCTCACGTGAAGGGAAGAAGCAGCGCAACCTCCTGAGACACTGGTGCAACTCCCCAGCTGGAGCAGTGGAGTGGCAAGACAGGATGATAGATGATTAATGAGTACTTCCTTCAGCCTGTCTCATCACACTGATGAGATTGGGCCAAGTATGTTGGGTGGGCCTACAATGAACAGGGCGTTTAATAAAGAGTTGTATACAGTCCCACTATGCTTGCACTGGAGGCTTATCTATCCCACTGCTATCCCTAACCATCCCACAGCTATTACCCATCCCAAAGGTATCCCTGCCCATCCCACAGCTATTACCCATTCCACAGGTATCCCTGCCCATCCCACTGCTTTCTCAACCCATCCCACAAGCATGCAAAGGCTTAAACCATTTCTAAAAGTTTCCACCAAGACTTTATTGAAAAAAAGAAATGAAGCAAGTGTGTGAATCAAAGATAAACTTTATTGAACAACAAGCTGTAAAACAAGAATGACCCAAGTCAAGTGTCCAAATACACTCTACAGGTAGCCAGCTACCCAGTCTCTGGCACTCTTATTGGTCACTTGGAGGTGTGCCCAGTCTCAGGGGTGAAGGGTCCAGGTGCTGTGGAGGTGGGTGGTGCTGGAGTGCTGGTCTGTATCGTCATTGGGGTGCCTGGCCCCGAGAGGACAACAGGGGACGATGTGTTGAGGAAGCTCTCAGACAGCTGGCTCAGACCCGCGATACTGAGAGGTCCTTCCTCCATGCCATGGGGTGTCAGCCCCAGTACTGTTGAGAGATGTACTGAGGCTGGGCTTGGCTGTGGGGTGGAGGAAGGAGTAGTGTAGTGGGGCTGTCTGGTCTGCAGCTGGGTGAGGACTAGTGTGGGTGGCATCGCTGTCGTGGGTGGCATCATTGTCGTGGGTGGCATCGGTGACATCAGTGGAACCGGTGGCAACGGTGTCGCCCAATGACTCTGTGCCTGGGCTGGGAAGGGCTGCTGCCTGTGCTGCTGAACCTTCTGGTAGCCGTAGCCCTGATAGGTGGGGGCTGTGGGAAGCCTTGGTATGGGAGGGACATCACCTGTGGTGGAGGTGGAGGAGCAGACCTGGACTGGGTGGGAGCAGGTTCCTCTGGGTCTGGAGGGTTGTGAAGCAGCTCGGTGATCCGGTCCTTCACCACCTGGTACTGGGGTTCCTCCATGTTCTTGAGGGTCTGGTTGACATAGGTGAGGAAGGGCTTGCGGTTGGATGAGGAGTCGGTGCTGACCAGCTGAGAGAGGAGATCTATACTGGTGCGGATGGTGTCCCTGATCTCCAGCAGGACAGTGTGGCTCTGCCCCTCCTGCTGTCTGGCTCTCTGCCTTTCTGTGGAGGCGGAGCTGGAGGGGGGTGGATGTGGCTACGACTGTGGTGGACTCGATGTCTCCTCTCTCCCACCGCACCAGGGAGTCCTCCACACGCTCCACCACGGTGACAACAGCTGTCTGCGGGTTCTCCGCTGTGGCACGCTCCACAGAAACCTGCCTGGAGACAGGGACTGACTCTCAGCCGGAAGAGGACTGGGTCGCAGCAGGCTGCCGGAGAGAGAGGGTAGACAGAGGGGCTCTTGGTGCTCCTCGGTGGCGGACCTCACCCTCCAGGAAGCTGCACCTGGCCATGACGTAGGTCTCTCTGTCTGTCAGCTTCACAGTGGCCTGGCCAGATTTCTTCAGATGCAGCTTCCCGTACCAGGTGTGCATATGTTTCCACCAGCCGAGGAGCACCTCTGAAGTGTAATCCATACTCTTCGCCCTCTCTCTCCAAGCAGCCTGCTTCCGCTTGGTGTCCCTGTACAGCCGGTGTCCCTTCCGCCATAGATAGTCATTCTCCCTCAGCCACTCCAGCACCTCATCCTCGTGTTCCTCCTCAATGAAGTATTGCCTCCTCTCCCGCATACACCTCTTCCTCCCTTTGGCAGGACCAGATGGGCCCTCATCAGAGGGGCTCCCAGGTGGTAGGGGCTGCTCCTCCACACCACCACCAGCAGCAGCAGCAGCACCAGCAGAATCATCATTATCATCAGCAGCAGCAGCAGGATCATAATCATAATCAGCAGCAGCAGCAGCAGCAGGATCAGCAGCAGCAGAGTAATCACCAGGAGCCCCAGCAGCACCAGCACCAGCAGCACCAGCAGGACCAGGAGCACGAGCAGGACCAGGAGCATGAGCAGTACGAGCAGTATGAGCAAGTCCAGGAGCACGAGCAGGACGAGCAGGACCAGCAGCAGCTTCAGCACTGCCAGGAGCAGCTTCAGCAGAAGCCTCAGCAGAAGCAGAGTCAGGGACAGGGGGCGAGAGGGTAGCCCTGTCCCTCTTGCCAGGGATGGCGGCAGGTTGCTGAGACTTTTGCTTCTTCCCCATGGTTGTGGGGTTGCTGACTGGCAGGGAGGCTGGCAGGCACCAAGGCTGGCAGGAAGCCTGGCACCAAGGCTGGCAGGAAACCTGGCAGGAAGCCTGGCACGAAGCCTGGCAGGAAGGCAGGCAGGCAGGCACCAAGGCTGGCAAACAGGCAGGCACCAAGGCTGGCAGGCAGACTGGCTGGCAGGGAGGCTGGAAGGCAGGCTGGCAGCTAGGCTGGCAGCAAGGCTGGCAGCAAGGCAGATAGCAAGGCTGGCAGGGAGGCTGGCCAGGAGGCTTGGAGGCAGGCTGGCAGGAAGGCTGGCAGCAAGACTTACAGGCAGGCATGCAGGCAGGGCAGGCAAGGATTCGATGTTTCCTGCAGCAGGTCTTTCCTCCGAATGCTGGCCACGTGCAAGCTGCTTCCCTTTATATCCGGGGGGCTTGCGCAATGCATCCCCCCGCATGCGCAATTAACGCCAGGCATCCATTAGGCTTCCGCTGTGCATCCACTTCATCCGCTGTGCATCCGCTGTGCATCCGCTCTTTCCGTTCCGCGTCCGCTTTGCTGAGGCCCCCGGAAGCCCTGCGGATGTGCCATCCGCTCTCATCCGATTCCATCCGCTAGGCTTCCGTTCTGCATCCGTTTTCCATCTGCTCTGCATCCTCCCCGCGTCCGTGTTATCCGCTCTGGTTGTGCAAATTTTTGCCCCTTTTGAGAGCGGATAACAACGGATGGAACATTTTGCTCGTCCGCTGTGTCCTTTTTGCATCCGTTGGGCAGTGTGACATGGGCTTAAGGTCAACTACTGAAGAGGCCAAGTACATCTGAGAATCGGAGAGGGGAACATCAATGTCAAAGAAGATAGAAAGTCAGGCTTTTGGCTCTGCCAAGTGCTGGAATAAGGGTTCATCACCTTTACCAATTTCATCTTCAACAACCCCATCTTTCCTGTGGTAGGCTGCACATTTTTTAACAACCAGTTCTCTGGTTGGGTAGGCATGGCCTGTTGGTCATGTGACTGGGTGGGTGATGTCACTCATCACATCCAGCCCTGCCTCCCGGCCAGGCGCCACAAAAGAACAGGCAGGATTCAGCCGGTTGGGGCTAATGCCATCACTGGCTGGCCCCACTCCCACCTGTTTTTTGGCCTGTTTTTCAGCCATTCTGGGGGCCGTCTTCAAGTTGTTTTGGGGGCCATTTTCAGGTTGATTTTGGCTGGAAAAACAGCCTGAAAATGGCTCAAAAATGGCCTGAAAACAGCTCCCCAAATAGACCAGTTTGGGGCTCTTTTCAGGTCATTTTTCAGGCAGTTTTCAGGCCATTTTTCTGGCCAAAATCTGAAAATGGCTTGAAAAATGAAAAACAGGCTGTTTTTCAGGCTGTTTTCAGGCCATTTTGGGGGGCTTTTTCAGGCAGTTTTTCACCCAGAAAATGGCCCCAAAACAGGTGGGGATCGGGGCCAGCCAGTGGTCCAATTTTCTGGTTCTCCAAACCACAGAGAATCAGAACAAGGGGTTTGGGGCAAACCCACCCAAACCTGCAGCAGCCCGTCTCTGCATCTATCCATAAGGAATTTGCAAATATTTTCTTGGGGAATGTAATTGAGGAACCATACTGTAGGTAAGTGTTGGAAGCCCATTTAGGTTCAAAGAAAGCATAGAGTAAACTTTTCTTTGAGAGTGTGTGTGTATGTGATGTGTGACTTAGAATTCTTTAATTGTGGCAGTAATTTTAAGAGAGCAAGGAATCTAAGGAGAGTTTCTTCAGTACAGAACAACAAGGTTGAAAGAGTTCAGAACACTCACATCTGAGGAAGGAAGGAAGGAAGGAAGGAAGGTAGAAGGGAGGAGGGGAGGGAGGGGGAGGGAGGGAGGAGGGGAGGGAGGTGGTCTTAACCTTGGCAACTTTAAGATGCATGGACTTGCTGGCTAGGGAATTCTGGGAGTTGAAGTCCACAAGTCTTAATGTTGCTAGGCTTGGATACCCTGGTCTAGAATACAGAAAGGCTCTCGTGTTTTAAAGGTGAATAACGCAATCATCTTTGGTGGATGTATAAAAAAGTTAGAACATTTTAGATAAAACTATATACACTAATTTCGAGGATTTTAAAGATTAACATAAAAATGAAATTGGAGACTTTTTGGGGATTGATGGATGTGATACGTACAAAAGGGGAAAGATTGGGCACAACCCACAATGGAGGAATGGTTGGTGAAGACCATAAAGCTTGCAAAGATGGCTAAATTGACTATCTTGATGAAAGGAAAAAAAAATCTACATTTATGGCTAACAAGAAATCCCTTATAGACTTTTTGTGGGGAACAGAAAATAAACTTTAAATAAACTGAGTCATGATTTTGATGATTGGAAAAAAAGATAATAGAAAATAGAGCCTATTACTCTTGTAAGCATAATTTTGTATGTGTGTACTTATAATTGTGAAAAGGCACTGAGCATATTCTGACTTATTTTAATCTTTCTTCCTTCTAGGCAATCTGGTAGATTTTCTCAAAGCTGCAGAAGGCACTAAATTAACAATTTATAAACTGCTCGACATGTCAGCACAGGTATGAACAAAATAATATAACGGGGTGAGAAGATATAAGCAGACAGAATGGCTGAGGAAGAGCAAACAGTGGAAACACCTTTTATTGGATGTTAATGGGTAGAAAACCTATTTTTAGGGATGAAAAGAAATGGTAGATACAGCTTCTGTTGAACCTAGGAATTTAGTTCATTGAATCTTTCCAGAACAACAATCCCACAAGATCCTTAAAGAGAGACCCAACCTAGAAGTAAGGAGAAACTTTTTGACAGTGAGGACACTTAATCAATGGAACAGATTTCCTCCAGAGCTTGGGTGCTCTGTCACTGGAGGTTTCTAAGAAGAGAAAGGACAGTCATTTCACTGGGATGATATGATGTCCCTGCCTTGATTGGACTAGAACAGGGCTGTCAAACTCCTGGCCTGTGGGCCACAGTGGTGGGATTCAAATATTTTTACCACTGGTTTGGTGGGCATGCTTTGGTCGGCGTGCTTTGCGTGTGGGCACACACTTTGCGTGCGTGCCCCCCAAAATGTACACTTTGCACAGGTGAGAGGCATTTGTGCAGGCGCAGAAGCATTCTAACTCACCTCCTGCAAGCCTGCACGATCCTGGTCACTTCAGCAGCTGCCACGCAGCGCTATTCTGTGCCACGCAAAGCAGCTGCGCTTCAAATTCAGAGGATAAAGGTGAGTATGGGAGCCTGGGCAGGCAGGTGGGCCCAACAGCAGAGCAGTGGAGGGAATCGGTTTGGTCTCCGCTGCTCATCACTGCTTCCGGATTACCAGAACTGGGCCGATCTGGTAGAATACCACCACTGGTGGGCTGGATGCATCACCTGTTGGCTATGCTCACGCCTGGTTTAGCGAAGGGGAAAAAAGCCCCAATAGGTCAAGTGATGCTGCTGTGACAACATGAGTTGGATGCCCCTGGACTAGAAGACTCCTGAAGACCATCCAGCCTTATGATTCTATGTTCTATGGTGTGTGCATTATTCCAGTCCATTTATGGGTTGGCCGAAAGCCTTGACTTTTCCAGGGCATGTTTGCTGTTTCCACTCTGAAGCACAAGACAAGCATGTCCACTTGGCGATCTCCAAGCTAGGCAATTATCCAATTCAGTTTGTTAATTGAAGAAACAGCCAAACCTATTGTCTGGAACAAGAGAGTCCTAAGAGTCAGAAAGGCTTCAGGTTAAAACAAAAACAGAAACAGGATCTGAGCATTAATGTCTCATGCTTGGCTGCCTACCTTGGCTCAGGACCTTCCCTTCTGAGGGTACTTAGAAATTGATTCCTGTTTTCTGCTTTACAATGAAAAGAGCAGGAAGAGGAAGAGGATTCAGAGAGCCATAAATAAGTAAGTAAGTAAGTAAGTAAAGACTAAGAAGTTTTTCAGGCCTGATTTATAACAGGATGGTTGTGAGAATATATGGGAAAGGAAGGGAGTTACACTTGACCTGGGTGCTTGGGAGGAGAGCTGGGGTGGAAATGCAGTATGTGATGTGTATCTCCTCTTTTCTCACAAAGATAGCAGAAGGAATGGCCTTCCTGGAGAAGAAAAACTATATCCATCGTGACCTGCGGGCTGCCAATATCCTGGTGTCTGAAAGCCTCTGCTGCAAGATTGCAGATTTTGGGCTGGCCCGCCTTATGAAGGACGATGAATACACTGCTCAAGAGGGTCGGTCTCTTCTACCCCTCTGGCCTTGCCAAGCAAGCAAAGCTTTTTCCTTCCTTGGGGAGAGGGAAGACTGCAGAGGGAGGGTAAAAAAATTCAAAATGGCAGCTTCCAACACCCAATCCATTTTTATGTGTGGGGTGCATTGCATGTCAAAAAGAGGGGGCCTTTGACTGTGCAGTCACACTTTCTCAGTCTTTAGAAACTCCCTTTCTAAACTCCCCTGCTAAGACTTCGTTCTTCTGAACAGGCAGATTAGGGTCCATGAATTATTCTGAAGATAGAATTGGGGTGAGGGTGGGAGGAAAGGAGTTAGGACAGAAGACCTTACGCAAAAGTATTATGCACACTGATTCCAAAAGTGTTTCTCAACACTTTAAACACTTTAGTCACTTTAAACCCAACCTCGACTCCCAGAATTCTGAAATTGAAGTCCACACAGCTTAAAGTGGCCAAGGGTGAGAAACACTTGAGCCTTAGAATGCAGGTGTGTGATGCACACCCAAGCTTGGCCAAAGGGTCAAAATCCTTTCTCCTGGTAGGAAAACTGCTCCACTGTTTTAGAGCTGCAGCTGGCTGGCTTTGAGTTGATGCCCCAGCCTGCCTCCTGAGAACGTTGTAACCCACTGGCTTTGCGTTGTTGGTGCCAGGAAGGGCAGAGAGGGAAAGCGCTCTGCAAACTTAGTACAATGAGATCTGTGGTTTCGAGTGCAGTTCTCTGAAGTGATCCTTGCATACTGTGAGCAAATAATTCTCAATACCCACAACTTTTAAGATGTGCAGACTTCAATTCTCAGAATGTTAAAGTATTTTCAAGACTGCAGTGATTCTGTTTGATTCTGGGGCATGTTATTTATTTAATTTGAACCCCACATTTATTATTTTTATAAATAATTCAAAGCGGTGCACATATCCACTATACCTCCCTCCACCTATTTTCCCCCACAACATCCCTATTGGGTGGGTTGGACTAAAAGTCAGATATATCAAGGGAGACTGAAGGTCCAAGAACAGGAAAATCTAGTGTGTTGATCATCAACAAAACTCTGATTTTATAGATGAGGAACATATTTAATGATGTGTACATCAAGGATGTGTGGCATAAAATACTGGCATTCCACAGTGTACAGCTCCTTCTTGTGGTCGATGCAATGAAATTTACCAGTTTTCCTCTTGTGGAAAATTAGTATTTCTTTTCCAGCCTTCCAACTCTCCTGATTGGCTGGAACTCAGTTCCTGAATTCGCAATCCATAGAGCTAAGGGAGTTCTGGGATTTGAAGTCCAGAGGAAAACGGGGGGGGGTGTGTGTGTGTGTGTCTAATCTGCACCAAGATATCATTCTCACTTTCTTAAGATTTCTTCCTTCAGGAGCAAAGTTCCCAATTAAATGGACAGCCCCAGAGGCCATTAATTATGGAGTATTCACTATCAAATCAGATGTCTGGTCTTTTGGGATTCTACTGACTGAGATAATCACTTATGGCCGAATCCCTTACCCAGGTCAGTAAGTAGCAATCTATTTCCATTTATGATCCCTACAAAATATGTTTGCCTTTATCTGAGGTAGAGTTTCTCAAACTTGGCAGTTTTAAGATTTGTAGACTTCAAGCCCAATCATGGTTGCTGGGGAATTCTGCGAGCTGAAGTCCATGCATCTTAGTTGCTGAGTTGAGAAATTCTACTATAAGGTAGAAATTCTGGGGGAAACACCACCATACCTTTTTAGGGATGCTTTATGATGCATTGGCCTTGTAGGGGAAACCACCTGGATCCCATTCCTGTTCTCATGTGTTGCTTTCTTGTGACTCCAGGAATGAGCAATCCAGAAGTCATCCAAAACCTGGAACGAGGGTATCGGATGCCGCAACCAGATAACTGCCCAGAAGAGCTATACAAACTGATGTTGCAGTGTTGGAAGGATAAACCAGAGCAACGCCCTACTTTTGAGTTCCTGAAAGGGGTCCTGGAGGATTTCTTCACTGCTACGGAAGTACAATACGAGCAGCAGGTGTGAAGATGCTTCAAGACAGGTTCCATGGTACACTATTCTCCCAACCAGCAGAAAAGACATTCTTGAAGACTTTGCCTTGCATCCAAGATGGTGGGGAGTGGGGGGTACAATGGAGAAGAAGGGCTTATTGGGACCCAATGACTTCCTGAGAAGTTCATGGTTAATCTCCAGCAAACTTCCCCCTTTTTTCAAAAGGAAAAGAAAATCAACATTCAAAGGTGTCCACAAGAACTGAGACGGAGAGTTCTTGCACCAGCTCAGCAGGCTGAAGCAAACCTTTTTAAAATTAATTTTTGCTTTAGCTGCTCTGAAGGAGGCACATGCACCTGGTATAGATAACAGGAGTGGGCTTCAAAAATATCAGCAACCATTTCTCTGCCTGGTTCTGAGGTGGACATGGCCTATCTGGCCTCCTGCACCACGGTGGGAGGTCTATTTTTCGCCCTCCCCAGGCTCCAGAGGTTTTCCTCGAGTCTCTGGGAAGGCGAAAATGGTCTCCCCTGGACTCCAGAGGCCCTTTGGAGGCTGGAAATGAGCCAGTTTCTAGCCTTCCAGAGCCTCCGCATAGGCCCTGCACTTATCTGGCATTCAAACGGGCCAGGTAAGGACTTCTGAGAGGGGTGGGGCAAGGTGGGCGGGCCATCCAGGGGTGGGATTTGCCAGTTTGCCGAACCAGCCATAAAACTAAGGGTTCACCCAAACAGGGATGAACTGGTAGCAGCCCACCCCCAATAGATGGTCCACAACTTATAACCCGTGATGAACCTGGAAATTGTGTTGTAAGTTGTGAGAGTTATAAAGCAAATCACCCATGTGACCAGACCTGTTTTTATGGCCATTTTGCAGACGTCATAAAGCAAAAGCTGTGGTCATTAAGCAAGACTATTTTTCCTAGTTTTTTCCAATTTCAAGTGAACGTTGGTTTTCAACAAAACCATTGTAAATGGCAGTCATGTGACTGTGGGGGAGGAGCAACATCAGAACTTCCAATCTGGGTTATAGGTAGACTCAGCTGCACAGTTACCGTGTTTATAACTTTCACTATAGGGAATTGGCCAAAGAACTTGGGAACTAATTTCTTAGTAGACAGTCTCAGTCTAAGATGTTTAGTGGACAAGTAGACTCTGTCGCCCATTTTGAAAGGGACTTGTGGCAAGTGGTGTTTATCTGCTTGACACTTGTCCTTGTCAGCAGCGTGGGCAAGACCATGCTTGGTATTCTCCCACCCCTTTTTTAGTGAGTCCATCCATTCGGCCAAGGACATCGAGGTGGGAGGCTCTCTAGGCAGTTCAGGCATAGGCACAAAGTCTATTCCGCTAGTACCCTGGAATGGAATTAAGCTGGTGCTACTAAGGAGTGCATTGTTATAAGCCACCTCAGCAAATGGCAGCAGCTTGGCCCAATTGTTCTTTTGGTAGTCCACATAACACCTCAGGTATTGTTCCACCATTGCATTCATTCATTCTGTGGTCCCATTCGTACTTGGATGAAAAGCCAAACTCAACTCTTGTAAGGACCTTACGGTGGTAAACTGCACTCCTCAATTCAAGATGATTCATCGAGGCACTCCATGAAGTCTGTAAATCTGTTTGATGAACATTTTTGCTAGCTTCTTGGCTGACGGTAATCCAGGGCAAGCAGTAAAATGTGCTTGCTTAGAAAATGGGTCAACTACTGTCCAGATAACTGTATTCTCCCCACTTTCTGGAAGCTCTATAATAAAGTCCATCACCAAGGATGGCTGGAATCAGCGACAGTTTGGAGTAGACCTGGCAGATTTCCTGATCGCATTTTCATCACCGCACAGGTGGAGTAGCTTTTGACATAATCCTCTACATCAGCTTTCATTTTTGGCCACCAGAATTGACGTGGCATGAAGTGGAGGGTTTTTAAGGAACCCAAAGTGTCCAGCCAGCTTTGAGTTGTGGCATCATTGCAGTACTTTCAGTCTTAGGCTAGAGGGGACATACAATTTGGGACCCTTCCAGGTGAAGCCATCCTTCATTGTCAGGAGATTGGGGTTGTCCTTCAATCATTGGTCCTCAGGGATAGCAGATTTCATCTCTGCCAAAACTGGATCGACTGTGGTATTCCCCTGACTCCTAGCTTGGCTTCAGACAGTGACTTGAGCTGCTGGTTGCGATTGAGGCACTACTACATGTATTACTTCCTGTCGCTTGCTGTTAAACTGAGGTTTTCTTGATAAAGCGTTAGCTAACTTATTCTTTTTACCTGGGGTACACTTTAGTTCAAAATTGAATTGTTTGAAACACTGTGCCAGTAGACTTGTTTAGTGGACAATTTTTACAGTGTTTTCAGTGCCTCTGGTCAGTCCAGACTTCAAAAGGCTCCTTCCCCCTTCCAAGAAATGTCTCCAGGAGAGATATTTCTTTCTCCCATATGGCCCAACATCATTCTGAGTCCATCAATTTTTTGGACACAACTGAGCCACCAAATTCTTCTGTAGGAGCACTGCAGTGATGGTGACATCACTGGTATCAGCTTGCACTACAAAGGGCTTGTTTGGATCAGGGTGTAATAGGATTGGCTCTTTAGAGAAGAGTCCCTTTAGTTCCTCGAACACTCAAGGGTCCAACTCAGTGGCTGGTTGGGCTTTGGTTTGGGGTCAGTCCCTTTTGTTTTTAAAAATTCAGTTAGTGGCAATGCGATCTCAGCGAATACGGGAATGAACTGTCGGTAAAAGTTTGTGAACCCCAAGAAACATTGTTGTTTCTGGGTGCAAGGGGGTTGCCAGTCAAGCACCGCCTTGACCTTAGCCAGGTCCATTTCAATCCCCTCATTGAATACTCAGTAGCTTAGGTAGCCTAGGAAGGTTTCATGGAATTAACATTTTGATAGCTTGACTTAAAGTTTGGCATTGAGGAGTTTTTTCAACCCCTGTCACACCAGTTTTACATGCTCTTCCATTGTCTCAGTGAAGATGAGAATGTCAACCAATTAAACTAGGACCCCCTGGTAGAGATGCTCATGTAGAGCCTCATGGATGAGTTGCATAAATACTGTGGGGGCTCCCTGGAGTCCAAAAGGCATCATTTTGAACTGAAAACTACCAAGCGGGCAGTTGAATGCAGTCTTCCATTCATCACCCTCTCTTATTCAGACCCGGTAGTACACTTCTTGCAGGTCTAGTTTGGTAAATATCTTGCCTTTTGCCAAATGGTTTAGTTGGTCCTTCAGGGGGTAGGTGCTTTGTACATGTCCACATATATTCCATGAAAATGAATGAATATTGATTCTTTGAATAGCATGGGGGCAGCAACATGTGAATTTGCTGGCTGGATGAACCCTCTGGCTAAATTGGAATTGATGTATTTTCTTAGTTCATCCATCTCTCATGGGGACATCGAGTACATTTTTGGTTTAGGTAGTTTTGTCCCAGGGATGAATTCTATGGCACAGTCAGTAGGTCGGTGAAGGGGAAGTACGTTGCATTCCTCCTCACTGTAACCTCTGCCAAATCTTGATATTCTTTGGGTATGTGTGGGCAACCTGGTGGTGTCTCTTTTGTGGAAGCCACTCTCTCTTTTTGGTCCCGCTCCTCGGTCATAAAGGCTGTTTGTTCTCAGTTTGGAGTTGGGGAGGCTCAGGACCTATCCCTGTTCTTATTTTGCAGTAGCCGCCTTCCCAGGTGATGGTGGGAGCCCACCTGCCCAGCCAACCCAACCGGAGAATGAGCGACTCAGTCATGTTTGGGAGAACCACAAATCGTGAATCAAGATGGATCTGGGGCTGACACACAGCAGAATTAGAATTATTAGAATTAGCATGTTATGGCAAATTAATTGATCTTTTCTATATGCACAGATGCTTAATACATATAAGTTATACATGCAACATTCTGTGCTTTCAGTTGTATATGATTTGTTTTGATTTAGTTGAAAATTCCTAATGAGGTTTTTCAAAAGAATAGAACTTGCAGTAAATTTAATCAAAATGTCAAAAAAAAACAAAAAAAAAAAACCAGCTCATTGAGCAGGGGAAGCTTAAAAAACGAAGGTAAAATCATTTAAGATAAAAAGGGCTCGTTTCGAAAAATTCAGTTTAACTAAGAGCAGCGAATGAGGCTTTAATTCATCTTAAAAATCTTTAAAATTCTTTTTAAGACTGAATCTTTTAAAAACTTTGGTGCGGAATGTGTGTGAATTTTTAAAAAAGCGCAGCGCAGTTTTAAAAAGCATAAGATATGTATTTGTTGGGGGGGGGGATTAAATCAGAGGAATGTTTCTCCCTCATTGTGAAAAATGGTACCAGCCCATCCCAAAACACACCCCTGTATTTTTCCTCCTGCAACAGTGGTACAGTCGGAGCAACTCCTAGCTGCTCGATCTAACTTGTTGTCGTGAAATGCCCCGCCCTTCCAGGTTCCCCATTGGTTTTTAGCGAGATGCCTCCATTTGTGATAGGCTAGCGGGCGGGGAAAGGTTCGCTGAGGGACGTCCTCTTCTCCCTGCCCAGGCGGGCTCGGTTGCGTGGCGAGACTCGGGTCCGGACTGAGGCGCCGTCAGGACGCGGCGCGGAGGCGGAAAATGGCGCTGACTCAGGGGACCAAGCGGAAAGTCTGTTACTATTACGACGGTGAGTGAGGGGCTCCGCGTTTGGAGGGCGGGGCTTAGAGAGGAAGAGGCGGGACCAGGAGGAGAGGGAGACTAAAGGGAGGGGGGCGGTCGAAGAATTTGGACTACACCTCCCATCATCCGCAGCGCCCTCTGGACCGCCGCTGGGTCCCCTCCTCCCAACCATCGGAGCGGTCGGCTGCTTCGAGAGTTGTAATCTTGTCCCGAGCCTAGACTCCCATCTCTCAGGCTTCCCAGTCGGAGGGGGATCGGGATGCGGGAGGGAGGAGTTCTGGGAGTTGAAGTCCACCAGCCTTAAAGGGGCCAAGCTGGGAGA
>BLBF01000046.1:4459215-4516243 GCA_015471245.1 Laticauda colubrina
GGCCAAGCTGGGAGACCCCTGGCTGCTGGCTGAGGGATTCTTGGGAGTTGAAGTCCACCAGCCTTAAAGGGGCCAAGCTGGGAGACCCCTGGCTGCTGGCTGAGGGATTCTTGGGAGGTGAAGTCCACCAGCCTTAAAGGGGCCAAGCTGGGAGACCCTGCTCCTGAGGATTCCCCCCCCCCGCCTCTAATTAATAGTGGAGCCTTGCCAAGCTGGCCCAGCTTTTTACCCTCACGTGGCAGGTGGAAGGAGGTGAAAGGCAGCCCTGCGGGGAGTGGTAGGGAGGGTGTGTGCAAGGTGCGGGGTTTTGAGGCTTGCTCTGGGCTGCAAGGAAAGTTCTGCGAGAACCCCCTCTGCCCTTCCTTTGCACGTGGCAAGGGAAACTGGGGGGGGGGGAATTAGACAGGGATGTCAGGAAAGCGGAAGAGGCAGTGTGGAAGAAGAAGCCATCTTTTTCTTCCCTTGGTGGCCCCTCCAAAAGGGAAGGGAGGGCTGCCCAGGTGCAGAGAGGGTGACTTTGGTCAGAAGGAAAATGACCTCCACAGCCACGAGTGCCCCAGTGGCATGCATGTCTCGGGGTTTCCTCCCTCCCCCCAAAGGAAGACAATTGATTTTAAGCGTAGGGGATTCCTGTCCTTCACCACCACCAGCAGCAACCTTATAGAACAGGGGTCTCCAAACTTGGCAACTTTAAGGCTGGTGGACTTCAACTCCCAGAATTCTCCAGTCAGGGTTGAGTTGAAGTCCACCAGTCTTAAAGTAGCCAAGTAGCTTGAACAGGGGTTGGACTAGAGGACCGCCAAGGTCCCTTCCAACCCTATGATCATATACTCTATCAGCTATGCTGGCTGGAGAATTCTGGGAGTAGAGGTCCACCAGTCTTAAAGGGGCCAAGTTTGGAGACCTCTTGGACATGGATGTTGAATATTTTCTCAGGATAACTCTCTGGGCACCTGATGAAATATATCCATAAACCCTTATATGAGAAGAAATGACTAGGCAGCTCACAGTAGCCTTGGAGGGTAGACTGGGCCCGAAATGAGAGAGCCTAGTGGCCCCAAGTAACTTTCATGACTGATTCGAAGGGAGGCTCCCAGGGCCAATCCATCCAATACTGAGTGCAACACTGGAAAGGCTCTTCCAAGCTAGCCGGAGGAGGCTTGCATGTAGGATCAAACACCAGGATGTAAAGAGGGAGAAAGAGCCAGGGCAGCCATAGAGAGAGAAGGAGCACTGGATGGGGTGTTTCAGGAAGCCAAGGAGCAGTTGGTAGGGAATGAGAATGGCGTAGTGCTGTCCAAGTGTATTGGAAAACAATCTGGAGATTTAGCAGGGCTGAAAAAGTGAGAAGGGACCTGGGTGTGGACAGAGGAGGAAGTTAGTGGAAAATGAAGGAAAGGTTGTTTGTTTTACCAGAGTGGCAATACCTTGGAAGCTCCATGCACTCTTGTCCTACTCCAAAACAACTCTTGGGCTTCGGATGATTGCAGAGGGGAAGGGAGAGCAGCTTTGTGTCCTGTTCTGGATGAGGATAGGTCTCAATTGAATTCTAGGGCTTCCCCAGCTCCTCAAGTTAAATTCTGACTCAAGTGATCTCCATTTCTTTGCCCTGTCTTCTTTGGCCTCAGAGCTGAAGATGTTTATCCTTGGAAGAGACTCCTGCTTCTTTCTCAGGCCACATATTTCCTATTGTCACAAAAGCAATCCCTATTTCCCATGTCAGCCTGGGAAAGTTGGCCTGTTTCTAGAAGGGGAACTGGCTTGAAAGAAGTGCTAGGGTCTTGTTTGCCAGGAAGGGTGGCCATTTTCCAGGGCAAATATGTAATCTCTCACAATTGATGTTTGCTTCAGGCTATGTCCGGGATGGTGAATCTATGGCATGCGTGCCAAAAGTGGCACGCAGAGCCATTTGTGCTGGCATGCGAGCTGCAGGCAAACTTACCTCACTGTGCATGTGTGCGTGCCATACAGCTGATTTTTTTCGGCTGGTTTGAGGCCTTTTTCAGCCTTCCAGAGGTTTGGGAAAAGCCTCTGCAAGGTTTTTCAGGATGAATTATAGGCCCGTTTATCACTTCCTGTAATACCAGAAGTGACGAAACGGGCCTATAATTTGCCCTGAAAAGCCTTGCAGAGGCTTTTCCCAAACCTCTGGGAGGCTGAAAAAGGCCTCAAACCAGCCGAAAAATCAGCTGTGCAGGTAAGGGGATGGGGTGTGGGGATTGCATGCGCATGCGCAGGGGGTGTGGGGAGGAGGGGGCGCATATTGCATTCTGGGTGCTAGCAAGCGAGCGCGTGTGCGCTGGTGCACATACAATTTTTGGCACAGGAGCCCAAAAAGGTTAGCCACCATTGGGCTATGTGCTTCTTGGAACCCAAAGCAGCTTGCCACTTTCTTTTGTCTCCAGGAGGATATTCTCAATTGGACCAAAGGTCCATCTAGAGCATGGGTCTCCAACCGTGACAACTTTAAGGCTTGTGGACTTCAATTCCCAGAGTTCCTCAGCCAGCTCTGGGAGTTGAGCTCCACAAGTCTTAAAGTTGCCAAAGTTGGAGACTGCTACTCTAGAGTAGGGATAGTCATCCTGTGGAACAGAGGTGTCAAACTCACGCCATCACGTTGTCATGTGACGTATCGGGACTTTTCCCCCCTTTGCTAAACTGTGGAGGGGAGGCAGCACATGACGCATCCAGCCTGTGGGCTGCGAGTTTGACACCCTTGCGGTAAAAGTAATGAGTGGTTTTCTCGCTTTTGGGCAGGAAATGTTTGGAAATGATAATGCAAACTCTAAAATAGGCTCTGTGTTTTTCTGTGTGTATGTATAAATAAATATCTGTAACAGCAAGGAATGCATTCCCTAAGCTCCTTTCAAAAACACTACATTGTGGTTCCATCTATGATAGTGATCTAGCCCTGTGCTTCCACAACAGTAATACAGGTAGTCCTCAGCTTATGCCCATTGTGGTTGTGATGCCCATCACATGACCAGAGCCATTTTTTATGACCTTTTTTTGCAGTGATTGTTTAAGTGAACCTATTTTTTATCACCTGGTTTTGCAGAAAATGAGAGGAAAATGCCTATTTTTGGCAAAGTGTCATAAAACATGGTGCAGGACTGCAAGACGCTCAATGTGGGCCACTTGCCAAGGGCCCCAAATGTGATCACAAGACTGGTGGTTGATCACCATACCTTTGGAAGCGCGTCCTAATTACCCCCGGGTATGAAACTAAGCGACTGGCCATAATCTGAGCGCTATGTGTAAATCAAGTAATCCAGGTAATCAAGTAATATGATGGCCCATTCCAGATTTAAAGACTTTGTCATGTAAAAACTCTGCCAGTTTGAAAACAGCTCCAGACCAGTATGATCCCACATCACCTGATCAGCAACAGAACTGATTTATTTTTGACTTGAGAGCATTCTCATTCATAATGAGCCTCTGTGGCGCAGTGGTTAGAGTACAGTACTGCAAGCGACTTCTACAAACAGCTGCCTACAGTTTGGCAGTTCAAATGCCACAGAGGCTCAAGGTTGACTCAGCCTTCCCTTCTTCGGAGGTGGGTAAAATGAGGACCCAGATTGTTGGGAGCCATATGCTGACTCTGTAAGCTGCTTAGAGAGGGCTGGAAAGCACTATAAAGCGGTATATCAGTCTAAATGCTATTGCTATTCTACTTGAAACAACAGAAGTGCTGTTCACTTGTTTATGGAAGTATTGTGACTCGGTGTCATGCCCCTGGTGGAGACTGATTGAGGAAGAGGAGGAACAGCCAACAGGGAGTGGGAGTGTGGCTCCAGAGGTGGTAGAGGAGGCTGGGGAAGGGCAGAGGCCGGCTGAGCAATCAGAAGAGGATCCAGGCCCATCCCCTCTCCATCCTAGGGCACGCAGGGAAGAGAGGATCAGGGAAAAGCGAGGTCTACTTTGGAGATTATCATGATCCTCCTCATGGCTTGCAGCTGGGAGCTATGTATATAAGTTTGTAACTGCGCAGTCAGAATTGCTGGAGTCAAAGTTTAGTGTTTTCTTTGAAAGAGGTGTATCTTTGTTTGCGTTCTTCCCAAGGACTCTACCCATTATCTTCCTCGAATGTATGATTAATTATCTTGGCTTTCTTGGAACTCTTGTCAATGCGATTTGTTTTGGTTTCTTTTTGCCTCATTATTTACTTTTGTGATTTTAAATTGTGCCTAATAAAACAGTGAAGTTAAGTTGAAGGCATTACCGGACTTTCATGTATGTTTTGGGTTATTTTGAGAGACTACGGGTCATCACATTTAGTGAACTTGGTGGTGGATTTTCTCATTAGGAGGAGCTCTTGCCTCCCCCTTTCTCTGCTCCTGGTACTGGCAGGACAGAGTTGGTTTGGTTTCACAGGTCCCTCGCCATAGGATCCCTTTGGATTTTTGACCCTTGACCCAGAGGTATGCCTGTGTGTGTACTAATTGATTTTATTTTATTTTCTCTTTAGTGACCTCAGAGATTTTGCTGCTGCAGGAGCAGAATGTTGATTTTTCTTCTCCTTGTTCTGAATGTTGTGAAGCGAATAGCAGTGAAGGAGGGTCACAGGTGGCTTTTGATTGCCTCTTGAAAGATTAGGGCAATGCTTCACAAGTTTGGCACCTTTAAGATATGTGGACTTCAACTCCCACAATTGATGGCTGGCTGGGGAGTTCTGGGAGCTGAAGTACACACAACTTGGAAGTTATCAAGTTTGAAAAATGCTGAATTAAGATATGACAGTGGCCCCCACAGTTCGGCCACCCATCTATCCCTGGCACAGAGGGCTTTGTTTAACTTACTTAGCACTCTTTTATAGGTAATCATCAACTTATGGCCATTTGTTTAACAGCCATTCAAAGTCACAACAACAAATGAGAAAAATTGCGAATAAACAGTCCTTGCACTTATGATTGGTCCTTGCAGCGTCCTTACTGTCATATGAATGCCACTTTGAAGCTTCCCAGGGGCTTTCTGACAAGTCAATGGGGGAAAGACAAATTTGCTTAATGGTCACACAATTTGTTTATTTATTTATTTGGTTTGTCAATTGCTTACAAGATAATAGGTATAAGTAAAAACATAGTTATGAATACATGGATACATATAAGAAAAATAAAAGAAACAATAGGACAGGGACGGAAGGCACGTTGGTGTGCTTATGCACACCCCCTACAGACCTCTTAGGAAAGGGGTGAGGTCAATAGTAGACAGTTCAAGGTTAAAGTTTTTGGGGTTTGAGGAAGAAACCACAGAGTCAGGTAGAGTATTCCAGACATTGACCACTCTGTTGCTGAAGTCGTATTTCCTGCCATCAAGTTTGGTGCGGTTTACCTTGAGTTTGTATCTATTATTTGCTCTTGTGTTATGGTTGAAGCTGAAGTAGTCATTGACAGGTAGGACATTGCAATGTATGATTTTATACACAATACTTAGATCGGACCAAAGGCAGCATAGATCATTTGCATGATGATCACTGCAAAAAAGATTGTAAAATCCAATGCGGCTTATTTAATGAGTACATCACCTAGCGACAAAAATTCCAGTCCCAATTGTAGCTGTAAATTGAGGACTACCTGTACCCTCGCCCACTCAGAAGTACATCGCTAACCCAGTTCTCCAACTGAAAGACTCTTTTTTTTTTTTTTGGTTAAGTTTTATTGATTTTTAAGGACAAACAAACAAAACATAAAAACATCCAACTTTCTTCCATAAGTGTACAAATAGTGTGTCGATTGGTTTACAAATTTTTTGTGCATCGATTTCATAGTCTCAATTACAGTTACATTACATCATAACTCATATTATCAATCAGAAATTGAATACCCTAGTATTATTATTAATCAATCATTTGACTGTAATTTTGTCCATACTTTGCCAGATAGCTACACTTTACTTAGTTTATTTTATAACAATTCATATAGTCCTCCCAAATCTATCCTAAAAACATTTTATATATGTCATAATAATAATAAAAAAAGAAATACATCTTTATATATTCACTATTTTCCATAATTCTACATATTCTATCACTATATTTTGTTATCTATCCATTGATAGAAAAGGTACCAAATTTTGTAATATTGTTTATCCTCTTGTTCTCTAATTTCAAATGTCAGTCTATTCATTTCAGCACATTCCAGTATTTTCTTAATAGTTTCCTCCTGCGATGGTATTTTCTCATTTTTCCAATTTTTAGCAAATTACAATCCTAGCTGCTGTTAATACATTTACAATCAAATATTTTAAATCTTTGCTGTATGTATCAGGTAGAATTCCCAATAAAAATATCTCTGGTTTTAAATCTATATGCTTTTTTGTCATTTTTTCCAACCACGTGTGGATTTTAGTCCAATATTTTTTTGCATCCGCACAAGTCCACCACATATGGCAATATGAGCCAAGTATCTGATGACATTTCCAACATCTTTCGGATTTATTCTTGAACATCTTGCTATTCTTGTCGGGGGGAAATGCCACCTGTAAAACATCTTATACAAATTTTCTTTAAATGCTGTTGACATTGTCATTTTATAATTTTGAGACCACAGTTTTTGCCATTTCTCTAGGTCAATCCCATATCCAAAATTCTTCCCCCAAGCAATCATAGTTTCTTTAACTTGTTCTTCTTCTAGTTTAATTTCTAATAAATATCCATACAATTTTTAAATCACCTTTTCATCAGTACCTGTCAAAATCTTATCTAAATCAGTCAATTTATTATAGAAACCTTCTGTTTTAAAGTCTTTTTCATACCTTGAATGTATTTGCGCATAAGAAAACCAATTCATCTTTATACCTTGTTCCTCTAGTTTTTGCATCAATTTAAGTTCACCCTTTTCATTCAATATTTCCCCATATCTAACTGTTTGTTCATTCTTATAAGTTATAGGATAAGAAAATGCTTCAATAGTTGATAACCAGACTGGAATTTTCAAATAACATTGTCTTTTAATCTTCTCCCAATTTAACCACAGAGACTCCCGTATATGATGTCTTCTGAAATAACCCTGTATTTTAGTTCCCTTATACCATAAAAAGACATGCCACCCCAACAACAAATCATGTCCTTCTAATGTTAACAATCTAGTATTTCTTAATGTTATCCATTCCTTAACCCATGTCAAGTTTGTAGCTTGGTAGTACAACTCCCAATTAGGCAGACCAAATCCTCCTCTAATTCTAGCATCTTGTAAGAGTTTTAATTTTATTCTCGCTTTCTTACCTTGCCATATATATTTCAACACAATTTTGTTTCAATCTTCAAAGTAGTCCTTTCCTAGCCTAATTGGCATTGCTTGAAACAAATATAGAATTCTGGGTAAAATATTCATTTTGATTGTTGAAATTCTCCCTATTAGTGACAATTGTAGGTTTTCCCATTTCATCAAGTCTAGTGCTATCTGTTGTTTAAGTTTAATGTAATTGTTCTCTTTTAATGTACTACATCTTGCTGTCAAATGTATCCCCAAGTACTTAACCTTATTCATGACTTGAATTTTCAATATATCTGCCAATTATTCTTTTTGTCTTAATCGCATATTCTTTGTCAAAATCTTTGTCTTATCTTTGTTTATTTTCAGGCCAGCCACCTTGCCATATGCCTCTATCTTTTCCAATAGTTTTGGTGCTGTTTCTAGAGGGTCTTCTAAAATAAAGGCCAAGTCATCCGCAAAAGCTTGCAATTTAAATTCTTCCTTTTTAATTTTCATTCCTTTTATACTCTTTTCGTCTCTAATGTTTCTATTTAACACTTCCAGAGTTAATATAAATAGCAAATGTGATAGTGGGCAACCTTGTCTTGTACCTTTTCTTATATTGATAGAGTCTGTCAATTCTCCTTCTATCATTACCTTTGCCGTTTGCTTCAAGCTTGTATTGCTTGAATAAATTTTCTGGCAAAGCCCATCTGTTCCAATAATAATAACATGAATCTCCAGTTCACATTATCAAATACCTTTTGTGCATCTAAAAATATCAAAGCCATTTGTTCTTCAGGGTGAGCCTCATAATATTCCAAAGTGTCCAATATTACTCTCATGTTATCTTTAATTTGTCTCTGGCAGAAATCCATTTTGGTCAGAATGAATAAAAATATTTAAATATTTTTTGAGTCTCTCTGCCAATATTGAAGCAAAGATTTTATAATCTGCATTTAATAAAGAAATGGGTCTATAATACTTAATTTGTAATAGATTGGTCTGTTCTTTTGGAATAAGTGTAATGCAGGCTTTTGACCATGTTTTAGGAATCTTCTTCTTTAGCATAACTTCATTCATGACTTCTAGCAATGAAAGGTTCAGCAATTCTTGTAATGTTTTATAGAATTCTGCCGGAAGTCCATCTGGGCCTGGTGCCTTTCCATTATTTTGTTTCTTAAGTGCTTTGGTTAACTCCATCATGGTTATATTGCTTTCTAACATTTTTTCAGTCTCTTTAGGTATCTTAGGTAGATTAGCATTCTGTAAATACTGTTTAACTCTTTCCTCATCAATATTCTCTTGCTCATATAATTTCCCATAAAAATCTCGAATGATTTTCTTCTTCTCTTTTTTGCCGTGGCAAACTTGACCTTGATCATCCATTAACTGCGGTATTTTCCTTGATTCTTTTTCCTTTCTCAATTTGTATGCTAACCATCCACTTGGTTTGTTTGCATCCTCAAAATAATTCTGTTTAGCACTTCTGATTTTCTGTGCTAATTCTTCTTTCTCTATTAATTCTTCTTTCTCTATTGTATATTAAACATACAATTTTATGTTTAATTGTATCCAGTTTTAGCTTAATGACTTTTTTTCTGTGGCGTTTTCTGTAGTTCTTTTTTGAGTCTTTTATACTCATCTTCTAAAGCTTCCGTGGCTTGCCTTTTCCTAATGTTCCTTTTCCTTGTGTGGATAAGCCTCTAGCATATGCCTTCATTGTGTCCCATACGTTCTGGATTGAAGTATCTTCTTTTTTATTTTCTCTAAAGAAAAAAGCCAATTCTTTCTCCATCCGCTGTATAAAATCCTTCTCCTTTAGAATAGTATTATTTAACGTCCATCTCAATCTTCTTTTTTGTCCTTTCCATTTAACTGTCATTGGATTGTGGTCTGCCCAAGTACTTGTTTTGATATTGTTTCTTGAATATTATATATTAATTCTGTTGAAGTCCAAATCATATCTATTCTGGACCATGTTAAATGTCTATTTGAGTAAAAAGTGTATTGTTTGGTTTTAACATTTCTTTCTATCCATATATCTTTGAAATTTATTTCATCTATCATTTTAAAAAAGGATTTGGGGAGAATCTATTTTGCTTTGTTGTTGTTGTTGTTATATAGTCCAGTTTATTGTCTACAATTCCATTGACATTTCCCATCATAACTATATTAACATAGTCCAGTTCAATTATTTTCATGTGTAATTTTTTATAAAATTCTTCTTGTTTATCATTCGGAGCGTAAATTGCAATTTGTTTTCGTATTATTGTCCATTATTTCCACCATTAATACTCTTCTGTCTTTATCAGTTTAAATCAATTTTGCTAAAATGGTCTCTTTAATATATAAAACCACTTGTCAGGCAGAGCTCCATTCAAAATCCAGGAAAGAAATACTTAGACTCTTTAATTTAGAGAAAAGACATCTTTTACTGAAAGTGAAGTGGTAGCAACCAAAGAATTCTGAATCTGAGAAATTATGCGTGCAATTCACAAATACAAAGTGATGGAAATGTTCCCACCCCCAATAGTTCAGATGAAATTTCCAATTAGGAGTTGTGAATAGGATCATGTGGGCATCTTCAGGTGATGATGAGGCCTCTGTCCGTTGACCTTGGCATATTTTGATAATGGGTTGCAGTTGCGCAGAGAAAAGAAAGCTAAGCGAGAAATAGAAACCTAACTCTATTGTATGCTTCCCCCCCCCCATTTACACAACAGAAGAATGTAACACCTCCAGCTCACTTCCCAGACTTATCCCTACCTCCCCTCCTCCCCCCCCCCCGTTTCTTTTGACAGCCAAAAGATGCAAAGCGATAGTAGAAGATCTTGAAGGTTGACACCACTCCTCTTTTCTTACATTGAGTCAAAGAAGCAAATATTTTCCCTAATTTTGGCTGTATCAACAATTGTTCATATTGTTTTTTAATATGTACTTCTTGTAGACATATTATATAAAATTTTAGCTTCTCTAATTTGTGAAAAAATTTCCTTCTTTTAACAGCTGAATTAAGTCCATTTATATTCATTGTAATCAGGTTTTTCTCTTCCATAATTATGCTTTATAATTAGGTTTGGCAGCTCTTGTAGATCTTGATTCACGTTGTTCTTTAGTCTCCACCTGTCCACCTACTGCGCCTTCTTCTTTTTCAGTCTCCATTTGGTCATCTTGGAATTCAATTAGTGAAATCTCTTTTTCTGCCTCCTCCTTTCTCCTTCCAAAAAATTCTGCGTAAAATAATTCTGCTTTCTCAATTGAGTCAATTCTATGTCTCTGTTCTTGCCATGTAAACATTAACCCTTCTGGGATTAGCCATATTTAATTCACCTCTTTTTTCAATAACATTTTAGTCAGAAATAGGTATTGCCTTCTCATCTCTTTCACTCTTCTGGGTATTTGTTTTAAGACCACAATCTCCTTGCCTTTGTATTTCAATGTTTTCTCTCTTACCACTTGTAATATTTGTGTTTTAATGGCTTTTTTTGTAAATCTGATATGAACTTCTCTTGGTAGGTTATTTCTCATCGCATATCTTGTAAAAACTCGGTATACCTCATCTACTCCATCCATCATCTTCTCTTCTGTTATTTCCAAAGCTTCAGCCAATATTTCTATCATTATCTCAGCTAGATTTTGCCCTTTTTCTTCCTCTATGTTTTGAAATCTGAGATTGAATTCTGATCTGTCCATCTCCCATTTCAGCATCCCACTTTTATCTTGTTCAACCACTGTTAATCTGATATAGATATCTCCAATCTTCTTGTCTCTTTGTTTATCTTCTTCAATTTTTTGGAATCTCTCATCATACTTCACCATCATTTGTTGAATATTCTGCACCTTTTCATCAGTTTTCTCTGTTCTTTGCTCAGTGTTTTCTATTCTCTTTTCAATGGTATCTAATTTTATTTTAAGGTCTTGGATTCCTTGCATAATCATCTGTAGAGTCACTCTTTGTCTTGCTTTAACATTGTCTGAATTGAACGTTGTCCTCCAGATGGTGGGGAGTCAGAAGTAGAAGTTGAGGAGCCAGAAGCTATAAACTTCCTACTCATTTTAAACAATTCGGGATCTTCAGGTTCTTCTAAATCCTAATCCAATTATGAAATAGCCAATTATAATCCAAGGTGAAAAATAAGAATGGTAGAGAGAAAAACCCAATAATAATAAAAAGAAAAGGAGAAAAAAATTCTTCAGGTTCTTCTTAACCTTAATCCAATCAATAATTAAGTGGAAAGGAAGGAGAAAAATAAAAAAAGCTTAAAAAGAGCAAAAAAAAAATTTTTTTTTAAAGTAATTCTTCAAGTTCTTCAACACCTTAATCCAACTGAGAATTCTCAAATAAAAGAAAGCATATCGAAAAACAAAAAATCCCAAAGAAGAAAAGAAAATTTTGAGGCTTTCCCTTTAAAATACAAAGCAAAGATGAAAATATTACAAAAATAAAGGTTTTAAAAAGTAAAAATGAACAGTACAGCTGGTAAAGGGGTGTGTGTGACACAACTTAAAAGACACACTGCACTTTATTTAATTATCCAAGGCTCTTGTCATAGCTCTCTCCAAGCTTCAAAGCCAAGTTTCAATTGTTTATAGAAATCCAGAAGAACACCTGCTCTTCCCTCTATCTTATCACGTAGCAATGTCCTTGAAAAAGAATTTCAGAGCTTTCTTTCTCAGCTTCCTCTAAAATATTTTCAAGCAGTGTTGGCAGTGTTACAAAGTTTCTTTACTCTCACTCTCCCCCTCCTTTCCGGGACAAAATGTAATAAAAGTTAAAAAAGAAAACAGGTGTAACTTAAGGGAGCCTCTAACCTAAAGTATTACAAAGTCAAAAAAGAAGAGAAAAAATAGATATAAATTCAGAAAAAACCAGTCCAGTTAGCAAGTGCAAAATCATGATAGAAGTCCAGCCATAAGGAAAAAAAAACATAAAGCAAAGCTTTACTTTGACACTTCTGTTTAAAAACCGCGGCTCATTCAGTTCTGTCAAAACTTTTACAGATTATTTTTCCCTTTAGGGTGTCCTTTAAAGTCCTTTTAAGCCTTAGAATAATAAAAGAACAATTCTCACCAGACCAGACACACTTTCTCTTTCAACCTCTTCCATTTGGAGCTGTCTCAACTTCAGCAGCTTCGATGGCTGCCTCTCTGCCGCTGGCAAAAGGGCTTCTCCTGGATCAACCAGGGACTTTGCGGTATCCCTGGGATCTACAGGACGCTTCCTTCACTATCACCGTCTCTTCGGGACGGTTTAGGTCCGTTTGGACCGTCCAGGGGAAAAGATATTGGCTGCAATCTCAGTCCTCCGAGATTGCATGCAGTATCGTCGCGACGCCAGCTCCTCCCCCTCTCTCCAACTGAAAGACTCTTGAGAGCTATGGACTTCTTCCAGGATTTTCAGCAATGGTCGTATTGGCTGGGGAATTTGGATGTTGGGCTCCATGGTCTAGAACTGTGATGGCGAACCTATGGCATGTGTGCTGGAAGTGGCAGACAGAGCCATTTTTGCCGGCACATAAGCTGTCGTCTGGAAGAGATCCACTGTGCGTGCGCCTCCTGCCAGCCAGCTGATTGTCGGGTATCTGCAGCGCACAGGAGGCACATGTGCGGAGGGTGGGGCATGCGTGGGAGATGCATGCGCGGGGGGGTTGTGTGCGTGTGCGCAGAGGTATGTGCGTGGGGGTGTGTGTGCACATTGCATTATGGGTGCAGGCACGCACACACTTTCGGCACGCAACGATGAAAAGGTTAGCCACCACTGGTCTAGAAGCTTTAAAAAATACTCTTGTGTTTCATTTAGATCAGGAGTGTCAAACTGGATTTCTTCGAGAATTGGATCAACATTGAAGTTCTCCTTTGCAGGCTGGTTGGGGAAGAGGGTGTGGGAGACAGAACGGATGCCTCCTGCAGAACCCTGCCAGCCCCCCCCCCCCCCCCCCCCCCCCGCCCCATTTTGGCCGGCAGAGTGCTTCAGGAGGCCGTCCAGGCTGAAAATGGGCGCTGTGTGGGCTGCACATGCCTCTCCCCGCACCCTGTTTTGGCTGTTGGAGGCACTACAGGTATTGCTATTTCCAGGCTGGCTCCATGGGCCAGTTTTAAGCACCCCACGGGCTGGATCCGGCCCACAGGCCTTGAGTTTGACACCCCTGCTTTAGACTCTCTTTTTTGGTGTGGAGTGAGGTTTCCTCATAAAGTGAGGCCGGATTTGACCTGCTTAGTATTTTGATGGAGATGACCAAAAGATGCAAGGTTTATAGGTTCTAGTGGGGAGGTCAGAAGAGACTCCTTGAAAGAAATGTTGGCAAATGACTTCTGTTGTTGCAAAGAAAACAACATGGAGGTTGCCATGAAATTCAATAGGAGCTGAATCCAGCTTAAGGAATTCTTTATGTGTTTACAGCTGCAAGGGGAAGCTGACGCATAAGGTCACTGCTTATTATTGAGAAAGTCTTATTCCATGGAAGTGTTGTGTCTTGGGGTCCACCCCAATCCTCTTGCCAAATTCTGATGTTCCAGATGTAATACTGTGCTTTTCTGAAACAACTGTGTGTTCTCTGAGGCTGCTGAGAAAGCCTTTGCTTCCCTTGCTTTCTGTAAAAGATGGCTGGGACAACCTGGAGCAGTATTTGGTAGTTGAATTCTGACCCTGAGCTGAAAAAGGCTGAGCCAGCAGGGCCTCAACATGCTTTAAGGGGGCCTGATTGACACTTTGGGTGACAGCATCAGTTCTGTCTGATTTATTGAATAAAGCAAGATTCACAACAGCATGGAAAACAAAACAGCTAACTGTATTACAATTTATGTTTATTGATTTGAATAACATACACATTTTGAGGAACTGCTTGGGGATTCAGCAGGCTGCTTCTGCTTTTTGTTGCTGGGAGATGTTTTGGAATGACCTGCTGCCCTGGTGGAAATTTGCTTTTCTTGAATTGTGCAAGTTTGGGGCATGGTTGAAAAGATTTTTACTTGTACCGGATTCTGCACAACAAAACGGTGAGTGGATTCAGAATACCTGCTACTATGCGATCAATGTCTCTGTAAAATGCGATGGCACCTCTGCCATGAACCAAGGGTGTGTGTATGTGGGCCATCAGAGTTCCTCTGCTCTGCAGTTTTCCTTTTGAAAGATCCTTTTGGGGAACTAGCCTACACCCCATTTCCATCCCACTTGCTGTGGAATTCAGAAGAGTTGAGAAGCTGCCCTGCTGACTACTTACCCTCAAGGACAGCATTTTTCAATCTTGTCAACTTTAAGATGTGTGGACCTCCGGCTCCGAGAATTCTCCAGTCTTGGCTGGGTTATTTTGGGAGCTGAAGTCCACAGTTCATAAAGCTGAACGCGGTTGAAAAACAACTGCTCAAGGAAATAGCACTTTCTCAGTCTGGTCATCAGAAACCTGTTAAACTGAGGACTGAAGCTGTACTTGTTCACAGAGCAGTTCTTGCTTTGGTGATGTTACCTAGTTCGGGTATGAAATGTCTGCAAGAAAAGAACTAAGTTCAGAGAACACCAAGGGTTCCACAGTTCAACCCTGAACTCTTCAACTGGAACTGGTGTTTTAACTCCAAACTCTGTCCGTCCCCTCCCTTTGTTATGCTGATGTCCACTCTGAAATACCTTTTAAACATTTCATTAGGTTCACATGCAGTGATGATGATGTACTCCCCTTCACCCCTCTTTTCTTTGCCTCTTAGGGGACATCGGAAACTATTACTATGGTCAAGGTCACCCCATGAAGCCTCACAGGATCAGGATGACTCACAACCTTCTTCTCAACTATGGTCTTTACAGAAAAATGGAAATCTATGTAAGTTTTTTAAAACTGAACATTAAACTCTTCGCCTGCTGCTACTTGACTGGGCCTTGTTGGATCAGGAAGAAGGGGAGCCACAAAAAGGGGGCCCCCCCCCCCCCCCCCCCCCCCCCCCCCCCCCCCGCCAGTCATGCCATCTGGTCCAGAGGATACTTTGTTCAAGAGTATCCAGGGGGCTTGACACATTTGGTATGAGAGGAAAGTTGCACCCCCCTCAGTGGTGGTGCAGTGATCAAGAAGGACCAGTGCATTTTGCTCCTCCCATCTGGGGCTGAGTTCTGACTGGAAGTGATCCCAGTTGTCTCTATTTGAGGCTTTTTGCAGCTGCTTATGTGCCCCCTTTCAAGAACCTCAGTAAAGTCAAAGCTATGCTTGAACAGTGTTCAGAGGTGATGGCCTTACCAAATTGTTCTCCTCCCTTCTCTGCCATTTCAGCGACCTTACAAAGCAAGCGCCGAGGAGATGACCAAATACCACAGTGATGATTACATCAAATTTCTGCGGTCCATTCGCCCAGATAACATGTCTGAATACAGCAAGCAGATGCAGCGATGTGAGTGAAAGTGCTTGGAAATCCTCAGACATGCTTGGCTAAAAATGGGCCCCTTGGTGGGTTTTTAAGTGGGGGGGAGGGGTTTTAATGCGTGGATCAGGCTTATAGCAGCAAGGATGCATGATACCACCCTGTAAAATCCACTTGCAATATCTTATCCATCAATCCTTAAATGAGGCTTGATCCCAGTTGGGAAAAATCTGGCCTGACATAGAATGTGTGGTTGTTTTCAGGTGGGATGGCAAACTATGGCTTTTCACTCTGACTAGCCCAACAAACCCTTGGTGTTGCTGGGACTTGTCACCACTTTGTGGATGAGAAAAGAAAATTAGCAATCCCCTTGTTTTCAATACCTTTGCCATTCCTTCAGAAGGTAACTTGTTAATATCCACTGCTTGTGTACCAGGAAAAGTTTGGTTAGTCGTGCAAAAAACAGGTTTAGGCTTAACAAGCTTTCTTGTAACCTTTTGTTGCTTGAATTGAGTTAAAGCTTGAGAAATGTATTTCTCAATCACAGCAACTTTAACCTGTGTGGATTTCAACTCCCAGAATTTCCCCAGCCAGCACGTTGGACTACCTTGCTCCCCTGGGATTTCCTAGTGGCCTCCTGTCCAAGTACTAACCATCTTGAACCCAGAGCTTTGAAGCTCCAGTGTGGTGTTCTGCAAAGCCCTTAAAGCTCTCAGTTCACTAGAGCTCCAGCAGGTAGCGCCAACTCCTAACCTTGTTAAATGCCAATGGACAGCTTGAACAAATCTGACATCTCACTTTCGTTAATGAGCAGCTTGTGTTTCCCTCCCCCCCCCCCCCCCCCAATAAGAAAGATATTTCAATGCAGTTGCTCAGTTTTTGCCTCCTGTTCCTGGAACTCCAGTGGAAGTACAGCTTTATCGCACATGGTTCACAAATTATATATTATCAAATTTAGACACTGTAGTGACTCTGGATGATGTATAGTTAAATCTCTCCTTCCTTGTCCTCCTTAAGCAGTTTTCCTAACTCACTCCCAGATAAATCTCTGTTGCTCTGGGTTGTTTCAAATTGTGATTTCTCTTTTTGGCTGAAATCATTGGTGTGTTGTGATTAAGCAAGAGCTTCTGTTCCTTTCTTTTTCAAGTCAATGTTGGAGAAGATTGCCCTGTGTTTGATGGACTGTTTGAGTTCTGCCAACTTTCGGCTGGAGGCTCTGTTGGTAAGTCACAATCACAGTTTTAAAAATAAAAACCTAAAAAGGAGGTACTAACTCTACTTCTGCTGAGGACTTCACTTTCATTATGGAATTGCATTCCTTGCTCCTTTCAGGTCAGGAATGATGTGCAAAGTTGCTCTGAATTTAAAATGTCCCTTTGAATGCAAACTATTTCAGACACTTTTGAAAAACACCAGGAGACTGATACAGGTACTCCTCAACTTAGAACCACAATTGGGACTAGAATTTCTGTGGCTGAGCAAGTTGGCCATTAAGTGAGTTATGCCCAATTTTATTGCCTTTTTTGCCATAGTTAAGCAAATATCTGCTGCTAAATGAATCACATGGTTATTAAGCAAATCTGTGGCTTTTATTGCCTTTGCTTGTGGGAACCTGGCTGGAAAGGTTGTAAGTGGTGATCAGATGATCTTGAGATGCGAAACCATCATCAATACATGCCTGTAGCCAAGCCCCCAAACTTTGATCATGTGATCGTGAGGATGGTGGGAGGACCTGTTATAAATTATTTTTTTCAGTGTCCTTGTAACTTAAACAGTTGACTGTAAGTCAAAGGATTGTCTGCTGTCTTCTCAGGTCACAAAAACTTATGTCTTTTAAGAAATTTTGTTGGTTGGAAAGGAGGCTATCAGAATCCTCATTTTATTTTTTACTCTCCCATTAAGCATTTTGCTAAAGCAGCTGTTTTGAACTTGAGACGTTTTGTTCCATACTCAGATCACTTTCAAAATGCTCAAAACAGCTGTTTCCACACAGAAATGAAGAGTGTTGGATTCAGAATAACTCGCATCAAAATGTTTTGAACATTCCACATGATAAGTTCACGGATGAATGTTTCTAGTGAGTGTTTTCTTTCATGCTTCCATGAATAGTCATCTCAGAATAGAATTTGTACAGATCTGGATAAATATTTAGAGATTTATGGGTCCCTGAATCCAGAGCAAATTCCCTTGGTGTCTGCCAGCTTGTCTGCCTTTCCTGATTTTGATCTTTTTAGATTATTTTAATTAAACAATATTCTGGAAAATAATAGCAAGGGAGAGCATGAAGTATCATGATGTCCTCTAGTATCATTGTAATTTGCAAAAACATCTGTGATCCACATACGTTTTCTCTGAGGAGACTTCGAAATTAAAAATGGCTGATGGTAGCTGCTAGTCTCTGAAAGTATGTCCACCTGCTAAAAAACAAAATAAACTTGCATCACTTAAGGGCAATAAAGACCTTACTGGCTGGTGAAAGAAGGGAGGAACAATGTGTGTTTTGCCCAGAGGTCTCCTTGGTATCCATTTTGTGAGAGCCCCCACAGCTGTTCTCAGGTTGCATACTTGCCCATCTGTCCAAAAGAGTTGCCCACTTTTGGTTTTGAACCAGATGCTAACTGATTCTCAGAACAGGAAAGATTGGTCTCTTTTTACATTTTGTTGTTGCTCGGTCGCTGTTGCTCTGTCTGACTCTTTGTGACCCCATGGACTACAGCCAGCCAGTGCCCTATCCCCACCTCGTCTCCTGGAATCTGCCCAAACTCATGACTACGGTGTTGATGACCCTGTCTAGCCATCCCATCCTCTGCATTACCCATTTCTTGTATAATGTCTTATGTTTCATGAACGTGAATTATACATGATGGCCTGAAGTGGGGAAGGTTGTGTGGGATGTGCCCCCCCCCATATTGAATTAAATTGAATTCTTTATTGTCATTGTACGTATATTCATAGTATACATACAATGAAATTCACATGACACTCAGAGACCAGACTCAACACGCGCACACACATGACAATCCCCAAACACACCCTACCTGCTAAAATTCCCCTCCCCCTAAAACACACATAAGCATCCATACAACAGACCAAGTAATACAGTCCAACAGCTCACTGATGGTGGTTCTTAAGTTCACTTTAAGTGCAGTTATAGCTCTGGGATACAAACAGTTCAGAAAACGTGCGGTCTGAGCTTTAATTGTTCTGTATCTTCTGCCAGAAGGCAACAGTTCACAAAAATTGTAGGCAGGACGGGAAGAGTCTCTGAGAATGTTGTGCGACTTCCTCAAGCAGTGAGATGCGAAGATGACATCCAGGGCTGGTAGCTGGAGCCCAACGATATTCTGGGCAGTTTGAATGATTCTCTGTAGAGCTTTTTTGTCCGCTCCAGAGCTGCTCCCACCCCATGCAAGAATGCCGTATGTCAGGACACTCTCAGTGTTGCTGTGGTGGTAGGACAGAAGTGGATGCTGAGATAGATTTATCTTCCTTAGCATTCTCAGGAAGTACAGCCTCTTCTTCTGTGCCTTCTTCACAGGCATGTTAGCATTCATAGTCCATGAGAGGTCGTCCGAGATAGAAGTGCCCAGAAATTTAAAACTACCAACCTGCTCCACCTCCTTGCCATTGATGTACAATGGTAAATGTACATCTCTCTTCCTTCTGAAGTCAATTATAAGTTCTTTAATTTTTTTGGTGTTAAGTGTAACATTATCCCTTGACCTTGACATGATGCATAACAAGGCTTGACCAGGAGCGCTCCTTATGTCTGCTTAGAAGGAAGGAAAAGCCTTGGCATTGGGAATCTTGTTTAATCAAGTCTGTATTTCCCTGTTAGAACTTGTTACTGCAAAAAAAATCAGGGTTTAGAGGGGATTGTGACCAACATGACTGGTCTTGGCCATGGTAGCACACTTTGAGAACATGTGAGCTGAGGAGGCTGACTCAGGAGGGTAGAGTGCATGTGCCGTTTAGATGGGTGCATGATTCTCAAATAAATGAGTGTAAAGGGGTTATAGTTCCAGGCTTTGCAATTTGCACATCTGTTTTGGAGAGTAGCATTTTGTCATCAGTTAGGTAGTTATGACAGTTGCCACCCCTGCACAACACTTGAAAATAAGTGGTTGAAATCTTACAGCCAAGTAACACAGGAGGGCAGGTATTGAGAGAATGTCCATTCTTACTCACTGAAACCTAACATGCATCTGACTGCAGAAGCAGAGGGAGTCACTCTGTGCGACCCACATTCTGGGTTCTTGTAAGTGCATACAGTCAGTCCTTTATGACTAGATGCTTAATTACGGTTTGAAGTTACGATAAACCCGCAAAAAGGGATGACAGGAGCTTGATGGCTAACCTTCCTGCCATGGTCACATGATTTTGTGGGTGCTCAGCAACTAGCTTGCATTTACAGTTTCCCCCCCTGAAACTGGGGTTTACTTCTAGTTTCCAGAAAAAAAAATTGTAATGAGTCAGCTGCTTACTTAATGACTGCTGCAAAAAATATCATAAAATCAGGCACAGTCACATGATGACTCGCTTAATGACCAGCATGTCTTACAATTGTATTCTGGTCTCAGTTACGATTCTAACTCGAGTATGGTTTCTGTTGGTTGTCAATTCTGGGTATCTTGTCTGCAGATTGCCCTCCTGGTATCTCGAAATGGTACCGATAGAGGAGAATATTTGTCATGTGGAAGGTGCTCTTTTGATGGTTTTCTTACAGACCAGACTAGAAAACATCAACAGTACACCCTGAATGACTCTGGTTATGATGGCTGCTTTGTCATCTGTGCTCTCTCACTGGTTTGAAATTCTCTCCCCAGCAAGCGCAGTGAAACTAAACAAGCAGCAGACTGACATCGCGGTGAACTGGGCTGGAGGCTTACATCATGCCAAGAAGTCAGAGGCTTCTGGCTTCTGTTACGTCAATGATATCGTCCTGGCTATCTTGGAATTGCTGAAGTATGTGGAACTGTCACTTTATATTCTGGACCTAAATGAGAGCCTCACCAAGATTTCTCAATTGTGGCCACTTATGTGTGATCTTTGACTCCCAGAATTCCCCAGCCAAGCATGCTGGCTGGGAAATTTTGGGAGTTGAAGTCCACACAATGGCCAAGGTTGAGAGTCAGTGCTTTATACTGTGGATCTAAATGAAATCCTCACCTTGTCAAAAAATATAATGTTCATCCTGTTGCAGGATAAGCTGCTCGGATAGGGAGATCTCTGAGAGGTTTGACAGCTTTGCTCTTGTTTTAACCCTCATGCAAGGAATTTGTGTATGTGTGAGACAAACGGGGAGGCACAGATTTGAATGGGGCAGTCCAAGAAGCATTACTTGGTCTGATAATGGCTTTCAGTGGGCATTTGGAGGAACCCCTGGAGTTTTGCAGAATCTGAGCCCAACATGAAACTGAGTCTTGATGGTTAGGGGATGCAGTTTTGCTCTCTACTCCTTCTGATGGCCAAAAGGGGCGGCTCCCAATTGTGTTTCAAGAATGCATCTTTTTAAAAACACCCAACAGCCTGGGTGTGGATTTGGAGCCGAGATCCTTGGCAGCTTACTCAGCTTCCCTAAGAGGCGGATTGATGACAATAATTATTTCTGGAAATGAAGGAAGAGGAAACCCTTCCCCCCATGTAGGATTCAAACACACAACATATTCAACACCCTGGCTGTGTTATTTTCAGCACTTCAGGGTGCCCTGAGGCCTCTGGCAGCTGTTTCCACCTTTCCTGGCCCCTCAGTATTCTCTGAGGATGACCGTTTGAAACCTCACTGGGCTGTCAATCACACAAGCTTGCTTGCTTCTCAACAAAGCCTATTGTGGCTTTGGGGCCTGAATTTTAAAACTTGCTAATTGTCAGTATACTTGTTTGGGGGGGGGGGAGGGTGGCTGAACTTTGTCTTTCAGGTGCCAACCTGATACCCCTTTGCAACCTCAGGTACCACCAGAGAGTGCTGTATGTTGACATCGACATCCACCATGGTGATGGTGTGGAGGAAGCCTTCTACACCACAGACCGTGTCATGACAGCGTCCTTCCATAAGTATGGGGAATATTTCCCAGGAACTGGGGATCTGCGGGTGAGAATGAGAACTTGAGATGCATCTTCCTGGGCATCCAGTTCCTCTTCCTTTTTTTTGTTTGGCTTTCACATGTTTCCAGACCCTGCTAGTAACAGAGTTTTGCCTGATCCCCTCTCCTTGTAAAACAAGGGTCTTCAAACATGACAAGTTTAAGACTTGTGGACTTCAACTCCCAGAATTCCTGAGTTATCATGACTAGAGGACGAATTCTGGGAGTTGAAGTCCACAAGTCTTAAAGCTGTCAAGTTTGAAGACCCCTGTTCTAAAACAAGATGATTCATGTTTCCTGGGTCAGAGGTCCTAACATCTATTCCCAGATTGAAAAGTTTAATGCAATATAAATTGTGTCACAATGTTAGTGAATGGGGGAGAGAGAGAGAGAAATCTCATTAGTGTTATTGACTGTTCCTATAACTGAAATAAACTCCGATGATAATATCTGGCTGATGTTGTTTCAACTCAAAAGCTAGGTCAATTAGACCCTCAAAGCCCAGATCTGTGGTCCAGATTGAAGGACATCCCAGAAAATTTCCAAAAATTACATGTCCTCCATTAATTCTTAGGAGTTGACTGACTTGAAAAGGACAACACCTTGATTAAAGAACTTATCTTTTAATTTCCTTCTCTTTTGTATGCTAGGGCATGGCCCTTGGCCTGGAAAAAACTGTGTATGCCTCCAGGAGTATGCAAAATGTTTTCAGTTTAAAATGCATATTATTCTATGACTGCCCTTCTGAGCCAAGTGACTCTGGGCAGGTTACAATTCTAAAACAATGAAACACTTACGGAAATATAGCCTTGTTGAGTTTGAAACAAATTGGACATTTCTGGGAGAATTGAGGTGCTGTTTTGAGCTTGAAACAATTCAAATGTGAAACTTTCTTAACACTATTGCATTCCTCTTGCTGTCTAATAATTGATTATTAGATTCAAGGTCACTTCTTTAAAGATGGACTCTGATCTAGGTCTCCCTTAGGGAGACACCTTAACCAGTGTTTCTCAAACTTGGTAATTTTAAGATGTGTGGATTTCAACTCCTAAAATTCCTCAGCCAGCATGTGGTGTTAAAGTTCACACATCTTAAAGTTGGCTGGGAAAGGTAGAAGAAACATGGCCTTAACTGCCCCATCAAACAGGCTCTCCTTTCCATGGAAAACTAACTTGCCTAAGAAACACATTGTTTTGGCTTAAAAAATCGAGGGAACCAAGGCCACATCCTGCAAGCATAATGTGAATTGGAGAATAATCAGGGAACATTTAGGTAGCATTTGGCAAAATCTTGCTGGGGAAGAAGAGAAATAGTTACCTACATGTTGCTCTTTGCCCTTCCTCACTCATCTTCTGGGATCGGATGAGCTGGTGGACATACTTGTTGAATCTGGCTTATTTTAGATTTTTGATTCAGCACCAGCTCACATCCTCCCTCCCGCCTCCCCTCCTCCTGGGTAGGACAAGATGGTTGATTCTCCTGTTTTTGGGGTGGTGACACTGGGAAAGCTCCAAAGTCACAAAGGGGCTTTTTCAAGAGGCAACTGGACTTTCTGATCTTTCTTTGAAGATGTTTAACTTCTTGGATGAGAAATAAGACATCTTTAAAAAAAAAAAACCAGAAAGTCCAGTTGTCTTTTGAAAAAGCACTTTTGGGACAACCATGACCTGGATGACTGAGAATCTCCCATAGACACCCATAGGCCCTAAGGGAGTCAAGGAAGCTTGTGGACACTCCTTGGGGGTGTTCTGGTGTGACATGATAACGGTGTGCCATTGTTGGGCTCCAGGACTCTGCAAGCATCAGAATGCCAGCAGTCCCTGACTTGGGCATCCTCTGAAGGTGGCCTCAACTGGTATTTCAGATGTTATCTTTTCTTCTTCCGAAGGATATCGGTGCGGGTAAAGGAAAATATTATGCTGTCAACTATCCTCTCCGGGATGGGATCGATGATGAATCTTATGAAGCCATTTTCAAGCCGGTAAATGTCTTCGTCTTTGAATGCTTCCAATTCATTTTGCAGGTGCTTCAGTTGCCTCGCTCAGCTTTGCAGGCTTGCAGACTGTGGAGAAAGTAGCAATGGTGATCGGAGGATCTTTGATGTCCTTTCCAACCTAGAGGAGCAGGGAGGGGGGTGGGAGAACACAAGCTTTCAGGGATGAAGAGCAAGTTTCAGACTACTTGTTTAGCACCGACAAGCCCTCTGCTTCAGATCCTATTGGTGGGAGGAGATGGGAGGCTTGTCTCTGATCTTCATGGAAGCATAACGTGAGATTGGAGTTCTGGGTGGCTTTGTTGAGAGCATTGGGCTGGCTTTCCCATCACTGCCAGAGATTGTGCTGAAAGGAAAGGGTTCCTGGTGATGACTTTTCCATGTGTTTGCTACATTGCTACCATTCTCAGATGTTTATTTCCACTGGCTAGGTGATGTCTAAAGTGATGGAGACATTCCAGCCAAGTGCCGTTGCATTGCAGTGTGGCTCGGATTCCTTATCAGGGGACAGGTTGGGTTGTTTTAATCTGACCATTAAAGGTAAGAGGTGTTTCTTGGAAGAGGGTGGATGCTTTGCTGATCAAAATCAGCCATGTGTACTCTGAGGGGGCGTCTCAGTGTTTTTCAGGATTCCAAGGGCATCCTTAAAGGTTGGATATTTGTGTCTTGTGGCACAATGAGAATCAAGGTTTCTCTTTAACACAAAGTGCTCTGAAATGCATCCCTTCCCATTGTTTCGTGGCTCACTTGGGTTGTTTCGCTCCATCATTTTGCTGATTTGTTGCTAAATGGGAGCTCACTTCCATCACATTGATATTCTTCCTTCCCCCAGGTCATGCAAAGTGTGTGGAGTTCATCAAAAGCTTTAATTTGCCCATGCTAATGCTGGGAGGTGGTGGCTACACAATCCGTAATGTGGCCCGCTGTTGGACGTATGAGACGGCTGTGGCGCTGAACACGGAGATCCCCAATGGTATGGAAGACCCTTGTTTAGTCCCCTAAGGGAACTCTGGTACTCCTTAAGAAATGCATAGTAATTGCCAGTGGATATTGTTTTAGGTTTATTTGTAAATTTTACAGGAGCCAAAGTGCATCTTGTGTAATCCCCAGTTTTCTGGCAGCCTTCTGCTTTGATTGAGCTGGGTGTCATGCCTTGTTGGAATCTGATTCCGAGGTGGAACAGGCTGACAGGGAGTGGGAGTGTGGCTCTGGTGTCTGGGGAAGGGCAAAGACCGGCTGGGCATTCAGAAAAAGACTCAGGTTCACCCCCTCTTCATTCTAGAGCACACAGGGAGGAACGGATAAGGGAGCAACATGGGTTACGGGGGAGAAAAAGGCCGATTCACTTCATTAGCTGCAGCTGGGAAAACAGGATTTAAAAAGGGAGTTTGCACACAGCACCTTGCTGGAAGCAAAGTGCAATTTATCTTTGTTTGTCAAGTCTTATCTGGGTTCCCAAGTCCTCCCAACTGCGGTGTGTCTTTATTGTTTGGAAGTCTGCAATCCCTTATCCTGCCCTGTCTCATTAATTGCTACAGCATGGTTTGTGTTGGTTTTTATTTATAATCTAAATGTACTTTGTGTTTGGACTGAATTTCTTCCCTTTAAAAACTGTTCTTGGGAGAGTTTTTTTTCCCCAGCCAATGATAACTGGACATTGGGAGCATTAAAGGGACTTTACCTTCTTTGTGACTGTTGCTTTTGTGCCACACCCCTTTGGGTCATTGCTCTTGGAAGGTGTGCCAGTCCCCACAGAAGCTTTCATAATCACATGGTTATTGGATTCTGCACTTCCTTCAGCGTCATTTTGAGGCCGTGGACGTCCCCTTTGTGGCTTTCCTCTGTGTCCCTTTGAATTGCCTTGATGCAGATTTAACACCCTAACCTCCATGCCTTTGAACCTTTCCACAGAGCTTCCTTACAATGATTACTTTGAATACTTTGGCCCGGATTTCAAACTCCACATCAGCCCTTCCAACATGACCAACCAAAACACCAACGAATACCTGGAAAAGATAAAGTAAGTGCATGCATTTATTTTGGGGGTGGGGGTTGGCTAGATTTCTGCTGAAGGGCTTCTGCTTGATTTTGATTGCTTGGTTGCAGGCAACGTCTCTTTGAGAACCTGAGGATGCTCCCCCATGCCCCTGGTGTGCAGATGCAGCCAATTCCAGAGGATGCTGTGCCAGAGGAGAGTGGCGATGAAGAGGAGGAGGATCCTGACAAACGGATTTCCAGTGAGTGCCAAGCCCAGAGGAATTGCCAACAGAGGGTCCCTTTCTTTCAGCTGAAGGCTTTTAGGAAAATGCCTCTTGAATAAGTGCAATTAAATCCTTCCTCCCTTCCTCTCTTCCTCCCATGCTGTTCTATGCTGAAGGAACTCTCCTCAGATTCCTTGCTCTTGTACCATTGAGTCTTCATTTGTCTTCCACAGCCTGCTTGATCCTCTTCAATCCCAGTTTAAGCAGTTCAACTGGGACAACATGCTCTTGAGTTCTGAACAATATCCCAGTGGCCAAGTATTTAATCTGACTTTAGGGCTGATCCTTTTGGACTGGATGGCCACATTTACTGGATGACCACCATATACTGTCGTCTAGCTTGCAATCCCTGGGGATCATTCAATCTGTATTGGACTGGTTTCAATCTTGAATAGCACCCCACAGCTACACAAGTTTGCTACACATCTGTTTGCTGTCCATTGTGGTATTTCTGGGGATTCCCTCTTGTAGCAAGCATTTATAACAGAAAATAAATCTTGTTTTCTTTTATTCCTGATGCCGTGTTTCATGATCAGGACATTTGGCATCATCATTTTATTGGTGATTGGTCTTTTATGGTCTTTGGTGACTGGAGAAGGCCCACCACAACACAGTGTCTTTTAGTGCTTCGTCCTAGATGCCCTTCAAGGTCCATGTTCCATGCTTTAAGCGAACATGGATAAGATGAAGATTTGGGTTTGGGCCAATTGTTTTTTCTAGTTGTCTACAGTGCTTGTCCAGTATATGCTTCCAAAGCTCCTTAACTGACCCAGTTTTGTCCACCTTTAGGTTTGATTGATGACTGATGTCCCCATTTCTCAATTTTACCACAAGGCTGACTAAGTTTTATTTGATGAATACTAATAGGAACTGGCTGTTTCTGTGGGAGTGAGCTGCAGGTTTATTGATTTGTGTCTCTGTTGTTTCATGCTTCGATTACGGAAATCATCTACTGGCTTGTAGTCCTGATTCCTCCTTTGCCCAAAGTGGTGCCATGCCACCCTTCCCTTACACTTCTCTGACACCACCGGGCTTGATCCAGAGCCTAGATTTAATTGCAGGGGTGGAGTTTTAGCCTGGGGATTACAGTCTTCTATTCTGCCCCATTTTTTTCACCACTGTCCTGTTTGCTCCCTATGTTCCCTTAGCAGTTTTCTCTGTTGTTCTGGCCCTCAGGCTCCAGAACCAGCTTCTTCTTTCCCTCTTCCATTGTGTTAGCTTAACTGTTTTTCAAAAAGACCTTTTAATTTGACTGGAAAGCTACTCTGGAGTCTGTTTATCTCACCCTCTTCTTGTTAATGGTGGCAATTCCCAGGCTAGTACCTGTTTTAGTCTAATTACAGTGGCATATGTAGTCAAGATCCTGTAGGATTTTGCTTGAAATCAGTGTATAGGGATGATGTTTGCATTTATTTTAGCTGTGAATAATCGCTTCATTTGATTTATTGTTAGGGGATTATTTATCCTGGATAGAATTTTTGTGATTACTGAGTCATTTTGACTTATACTGTACCTTAGGAAAAGTGTGTAACCAATAAAAATAACAATGGTCATTTTTATTTTCGCAATTAATGTTTTAAAATGTAATGCCTTATAAAACACAGTCTCTATGGATGGTTAGTATTATTACTGGTGCTATTATCCTGCCTTTTTATTTTTAACTAGCTATCTCATGGCAATGAACAAATCTGATACTTCTTCCTCCTTCTATTTGCCTCACAACCACCACCCTGTAAGGTGTGCTGGGCTGAGAGAAAGGGACTGGCCAAGAGTCACGCAGTTGGCTTTCATGCCAAAGGCAGGGCTAGAACTCAGAATGTCCTGGTGATTGGCCCAAAGTCACCCAGGCAGCTTTCATGCCTTTGGGAAATGTAGGAATCTTCTGGTTTTTAAGCCTTCCTTACCATATTAAACTGACTCTTAGTTTAGGGTTTAAATTAGGGTTTTTAATCTCAGGGTCCTTGTGTGTTTTGTTGACTCCCATCTTTCCTTGTAGAAAAGTCCATTTTTGTCAATGCACTAATGGATAGATGTCTAATGACAAGACTTACTTCTTGAAGAAAAAAGTAGAACCTTTGTATGAACCATAAAGCCACTGATGTCCTTTTCTGCTTCTCTTCCCCCGCAGTCCGCTCTTCAGACAAGAGAATCGCCTGTGAGGAGGAATTCTCGGACTCAGAAGACGAAGGGGAAGGGGGTCGCAAAAACGTTGCCAATTTCAAAAAGGCTAAACGGCCAAAAACAGAAGAAGAGGAGGAGAAGGAGGATGAGGAGAAGAAAGGTAGCAGCTATTTATTTGTGGGGCAGAACTTTTCATCCTGACCAATTGGTAGAATGTGCTTTTTGCATGGGGAAAAAAAAAAACCCAGAAATTAGTGACAGAGCTGACCTCTGATCTCCCACCCAGTGAGAAGTAGTCCTGTTTTGCCCTGGCAGGAATGCCATGCTGAGCATCAGCACAAGTTTTGGCCTCCTGGACTAAAACTGTGTGGTTGTACTATCTGAGTAGGTGAAGATTGTTTTGTTTTTAAGCAGTCAAAAATTCTCACCTCTATATTTGGACTTTGGGTTTGTATCCTACAAGTATTTTTTTTATTTTATGACCATAATGGAGGCTGCCCATACATCTGCCCCAAATAATACATTTATGAGAATGCTTGAAGGTACAAATCTCATTACGCAGTTTTCTACAATTTATATTACCATTTGAGGCAATGTGCACTATTTACTTGTTAGGTTAGAGTACTAATGTAATCTCTTCAATCATCACTGTCTTTCCAGTTAGTCTTTGTATACCTCCTATGCCTGCATGAATTCCTCAGCTTAAGTTGTTCACTTTCACAAAGAAAAAAAAATACAGCATCAACTAGCCAAATTGTTGTCCTTCTGGCCTCAGTGTCCATAAATAGCTTTAGAAAATGATCAGGGAGGATGGTCAATTTTGAGTGTGCATATTAAAGGATGTCTGTGTGTGTATGTCCATCCTATAACCGAACTAAACAGGGTTATGTTCCTTCCTGCAGAAGTAAACGAGATAGAGAAGAAAAAAGAAGAACCAGCAGAGGCCAAAAGGTGAGAGACCCTGGAAGTGGGGAAGCAGTTGGGGGTCACCTCTGGAAATGTCTTTCTGTAGCTTCTGGACCTGGTTCTTCCTTCTCTAAATGAAGCCTTTTCCCATGTGTATGAAAATGCTTGCTTCCCTGTGGCCATGCAAAAATAGAAGCTGGAGATTTGGGTGGGTAACTTCTCTGGGCTGGTTTAGGCACTGCAAAAGACGATCCATTCCTGATACAAGCAAAGATGAAAAGTCTGCTCATTTAAGTTTAGAAATGAGAATTGAGTTTTCCCCCTGTCATTTCCTAAGCTAATGGGCCCCTAACAGACCCCTTCATTTCTCCAACAGCATAAAGGAAGAGGTGAAATCCACCTAAGAAACATTGGACAGCTGGGGAACATCATGCCTCCTCTGATTCAGCACTCTGGTTCCCTCACTTTTCCTCAAGATTTGTATTTTATATGTTTCTGTTCATGATTTCTGTAAATCTATGGGGGACTTGAGATCTGACTGCCCTTCTCTGGGTCAGCTGTGGAGGTCCTGAACTGGCTTATCCCAGGAAGTGCCGTTTACGAGATTCCTGCTTCTCACTTCCCCCCTGCTTTTGCATTGAGGAGATTAATGTGTTTCCTTTTGGAAAGCAAACCCCAAACTTCCCTATGCTTTGTTTTGGCTTATGTTTTTAAAGGATGACTCTCTTCTTGGAGAAGGTAATTTTTCAGGGGTCATCCATTCTCCTTTTCTTTTACTAGTTTAATGAGGTATGGATATAGCCATAAAACATTTGGGGTGGGATGTGGGAGAGGTGGAATCCAGAATTCCAAACTATCTTACCCATCTATTAAGTCTCTGAAAGGTTGATCCCTTCTGAGCAACCATGAATGTAAACCATGGTTTATTCTCCAACCCCATTTGACAAGTCCCCCCCTACGGGTGTCAGCTCTGAAGTTGCAGGGGAGGCTCTGATCTCATCCTGCTTGTAATAGGAAAAAAAAAAATCAGGGGTCCTCCCATTGGAGCCAGGAGCGGGTATAAATATGTATGTTTGCATGATCCCCGATCCCCCTTTTTAAAATTGTCTTGGGGCTTTTGCTTATGAACAGGAGCCTTGAGGGGGCCTTAGAAAGGCATCTTCCTAAAACAAAGAAACCAGCCCAAGCCTGCTCCCAGGAGGCAGCAGTGGCTCCAATAGGCTTGCAGATGAGGTGAGGTTTCCAGGAAACCAAGGAAGGAGATAGAACAGAATGTCACTATTTGGGGTTGACCCCAGCAATGCTGCTAATTTTTCCATGTCGCTTTTTCAGGGGTGGAGGGGGAAAAGATGGGTTATTTTTTTAAGCCTTTTTTTTTAGTTGCTTGGATGCAAATGCCCTCCAGTTGTTCTTACTCTTTGATACTTGTATTTGTGAAATAAAAGATCATTGTATTTGTGTGTTCTGGGGGTGGGTGGGAAGATTATATATATATATTAGTTTTATAAAAGAAAAGTTTTTATTTTCATTTTTGCAGGGGAAAAAAATCTTTGTAATAAAATGGATCTGTTTTTCTGTTTTTGGCAGTGAATTCTTGCAGGCAAGGATGTCCCAAAGTATGTTACCACTGGAGTAACCCATTTGAATATCTCCCATATTTATTTTGCTCCATGCCATAAGGCATATTGCCTTATGCCTTATGCCTACTGCCTTGTGGCATGGGCTCCCCTCCCTTTAGGGGAGGAAAGGATTACTGACAGCATATATGCTACATGCTTCTAGATACAAATGCTTAAAACAGCTGGGAGGTTCTGTGTTCTAGCATCAAACTTAGGGAATTGCAACAGGGCCTTCTCATATGTGGCACATTCTGGAACTGCAGCTTGCATATGTTTCTTTGCATCTAAATTGGAGGGTTCTGCCCGACCACAGCCTCATGTGCAGAATGCCACTTAGCATTTCAACGCTTCCAACTTTCTCATGCACTGCCTGCCACACAGAAGCTTTTCAGCATTGTATATCATCCGTTTTCCTTTGAGACGTGGTTCTTTGGAAGGTGCTCAGAGCCAGGCATTTTCTGTTGCAAAATTGACCAAATTGGGGAAGGGGAATTGATTGCACTGAGCTGAGCACTTGGGGGAACACATAGGATGAATGGGCACCTGTTCTTTATGTATGTTTTTTTAAAGTGCAGAGTATTCAGAACATTCAGGTGGTCAAGCGTGGCCAAGAAGATGAACTAGGAGCAGAGAACTCAGGTTCAAGTCAAGATGCACCCTGATGACTTGGTTTGATAGGAGACATAAAATGGGGGTGGGTGGGAATAGAAATCCAATTCAAGATTCTAGTGTCTTCAGCTTCTGAGGAAAGGGTGGGATAGGAATTTGGCACTAAAGTCCCTGGTACTTACCACATTTGAAGCCAATTTTCAACTGGAAGTCCATTCAGATTGTCCAACATCTCTACTGGAAGGAACAAAAAGTGGTTTTTTTGTCTGTAGGTTTCAACCCAACAACTGTTATCACAAAGCTGGTGCTTCTTCTCAACTTGCCTAAAGAGCAAAGCAGCTGGGAAGGATGAAAGACAGTGTCTTTCATCACCATTTTAGCACTTACATCACTGTTTTACTTGAATCCCAGAAGGATTGGTGGCCTAATAAACAACTGTTTGCCAGCCATTGTCGCCTATTCTCTAAAGACCAGGAATTGTTTTGTTCAAGGACTGCATTGCAGCTGCTTCTCATACCAGGTAACTAAAGGCCAAAAGACTTCACCAAATTCACCCGTGTCCTACTTGGACCCCAAATGTGCCATTGCTGGCACCAGCATGTGATACTGTGAGCTGCAATGCTCAATTACAACAATTCAAAAAAAGAACAGATCTTGGGTGGGTCAAGTTATTTATTTAAAAAAAACCAAACCCCCAAAACAAACTTCCTCTGATTTGTTGGTGGCTGCTAGGTTGGAAGAATTACCATGATTAGTCCTCCCTAATCCCATGTACTCCTGAAGCATTGCACTACACCTCCCATCTCCCTGAATCAACATATGCTATAGCTTGTCCTATCATGCTTTCTAAGGACACACGGAGTGCTGATCAGCAAAATAGTCTCTTCCCAGAAGTTGGAAGATTTGCAAGAATTGAGGCAAGTAGCCAATATATAAATAGACAAATCTATGATGAAATACACAAGAATGTTTAGCCATTCCTGTCGCCAAACAAGACCTGGCAAGCCAATTGGAAAAGGTGCTGAGCTCGCCTTGTCAAAATATATTACTTTGATGCTGCTTGATAACCTACCTTGCTTTCTAGAATCTCCCTGTACCCCCTCCTAGCCTAGAAAAATCTTTCAGCTTAGGGGACTCCCCCTCCTTTGTCCCAAAAACATCCTCAGAGTACTTCTCAGCCCCATGACCTGTGCGGTGGGGCAGTTAAAACCATATACCAACACATTCCTTTGGCACTATTATGTCTCCCACCACTATCACCAGTGACAGTCTTGTGTGTGGTTGGTTCATACGGCTGCAACTCCCTGCCTCCCCTCCATCTTAGGAGAAACTAGGACTGCTGCCTCATATGGTGATTAGCAGGCACCTCTCCCCAAGATGAGTTAAAATGGCTGCCAGACCACATTCCAGCCCCAGCTTCACTGTCAGAGAAATGCTGCTGCTTATTTTCCTCCAACCCAGCTGCAGATTTTGAAAAGAATCCATTCAAGTACTTTCAACGTTGAGCCATTTGCTATTTACCCTGTGAAGCCCATCATGTAATCTTCCTGTAGATTCTAACCAGATTCACTGACATCCATTCAGACATAGACAAGCAAAAAGGCTGATGGCTGGGGGAAAAAAGCAATCTCTGCTGCTTGCCTGGCCGTCCGTTGGGCACACAGGTCAAGGCAATGAGGAATACCCTATGAACGCAACTCAAGTTAGATTTGTGTCTTGTGGGAATTCATACCCCATACAACAGCATCAAGTGCTCCCCAACAAGGCTCTTAATAGCCTATGAAAGAAAGTGGCATGCATGGTTAAGACTTCACCCACATCTGTCCTGCAGTTTAGGGCTTCTAAGTAAATTTGTCAGGGAAGATTCTGCTTGTCTGATATGTAGCTTGAATACATTAATGGAGTAAATCTATGCCTGGCTGTGATGGGCACAAGCCACCTTGGCCTCAATTCTGGGGAATACAAGTGCCTTCCAAATACAGTAGGTTCAACTTTCATTGTAGAATTGGAGAACACAGAAAAAGAAAGCAGCACTCCAAGGGGAAGGATATCTGCAGCTACCCAATTATTGGCCACTTGGCCAACTACTAGAGAAAAGGACCCAACTCTGATCCATAAAGGGGTCACCATTTATTCTTTTCAAATGTTACAATAAGACCCATACTACTTTTGTTTAGGAGTTAGAAAACTGCAAATCAGAAGTAGGGTCATTAAAAAATTATTTACAAAGACAAGGAAACAAAAATTTAAAGTCACATCATACAGCCAGCCCTCGCCCTCAACCCCCTCCCACCCCCTCCCCAGGGGTTTCCCCCATCCCTAAATAAACCCGAAGTAGTTCTCCCTCTGATGTCAAGTTAAACACAATAGACTTATACGCTTTATGGTTTAAAGCCAAGAGCAAGACATTATAAAAAACTAACCAGATTAGCTTTTTAAACAGTTGTTTCTATAAAAAGCACAAAATATTTGTAAATGAAGTCAGAACCAGGAATGTAAACCAAGAATATCCGTTTTGTTGCTGGTCTGTTGGACTTTTTGGAGAAAAAGAAGAGCTGCTTTTGAAGATTAGTAGAAACAGAAGATTTGAGGAAAAAGAACTTGGTGTTAATAGCTGGAGTCTCAAATGGAGCAAATTCCAGTTTCTGTCCAGGATCAGTTATCTCTCCATATAGTTTAAAGAGGGGCTTTAGAATTCCTGTTGGAGGGGCCCTCTGGGCCAAGTCAGTTTTTTCTCTTTTCCTTCACTGTGTGTGGGAGGACACTGTGGAGAGACAAAGCTCCGGCTCAATGCAGAAGGCCTTTGTGTGTGCCGGGCATGTGTGGCATGTGGCCAAGGCAGCAGTTCCGTGGGGTTGTTGGGATTGGAAGGATGGCACAGACAAGTCTCTTTTGGATAGGCAGGTGATAGGCAGCCGATAGGCAGCCAGGCTCTATTCTTCTTTCTGTTCAGCAGTGACAGCAGCCGCAGCAGCGTCAGCCGCAGCGTTAGGCTCCACCTCCGCAGATGTTGAGGTCTCATCTGGCTTTACATCCCCCTGACTCTCGCTGGAAGGTGGTGGTGGCTGTTCCCCCTCCTTTGCTGGACCCTCGCTGCCATCTTGCCGCTTGGCCACCGGTTCATTGTCAGGAGCAGCGGCCGTAGCAGGGGCTTCCTCGGGGGCGGCTGCCGCCTCTTGGGGCGCACTGGTCTGCTCCCCCTCCTCAGTGGCAGCAGTGGCCAACTGGTCCTCGGCCTCCGCTGCTTCAGCCTTCTCCTGCTGCTCCTCGCTGGGAGAGGAGGCAGCCGATGCATCGCCGGCTTCCTTTTTGGCTTTCCGAAAGGAAATGCCGCTCAGCTTGAAGGATTTTTTGAATGAGAACCGTTTCTTCTTCTTGGGGGTCTGTTTGGAAGCACTGGCGGAAGCAGCTCCATCCGGTTTGGCTTCACCCTCGGCCACTGGGGCTGGCTCTATGGCATCTCCGCTGCCCGCCTCGGCCTTGGCAAGCTCCTTGGGGGCCTCTGCTGAGCCGCTGTCATTCAGGGAGCTCACCTCCCCGTCGGCTTTAGGGGACATGTCCCCATTGACTTTCACATGGCCGTTTTCCTGGAGGAGTAATGAAAAGGTACAGCAGGGTTACAGCTCAGAAAAAGGAGTTCAGCACCCATGTATCTCATCCAGCTGCCCACCACCCTTTGCATGAGGTGAAAGCCCCAAAGCCCAAGGGATACACACTGCCAACAGCACACAACCTTGACCACCCTTCACATAACTGGAGGACTGAATTCATGCGTTTTCTGGGGTTTTGCACTTAGCATTCAACCCAACCGTTCAAATCACCCGGGTTTACCAATTAGGAGCTTGGGTGGTGCAGTGGTTAGAGTGCAGTCCTGCGGGGCTGCTCCTCCTGCAATGTGGCAGATCGAATCCCCACCAGGCTCAGTTTTCTCAGCCTTCCCTCCTTCCGAGGTGGGTAAAACGAGGACCCAGATTGTTGTGGAGAAAGAAGAACAGCTGCCTCTGTCCACCACTTCGAGGGCGACAAAGCACTTATAAAGCGGGAGATAAGTCTCAGCGCCATTGCTCATGTACAGAGCAGCGTCTCATGGATTTATTTTTCCACCCGGCTGCCAACGAGGACCTTGTTTTTCCTGCCCATCCACATGTGCCACCCTGGACCTCCCACCATCCAACCCGTGAGCTGATGTGCACTGATCAGACGGGAGGGGATGTGCCAGCCGCGCTCCTTGGCCAGGGCGGATCCAACTGTGCTTCAATGTCCGCGCAACACTTGGAGCCCCGGCATCCCGCTTTGGGCTCGCCTTTCCTGGGAGGCGGCCGAAGCGTCTCTCGCCCAGGGAAGCGATCCTGTCGAGCGTCGGCGCCAGGGGGCGCCCCACTCCCGCCCGCCTTGCAGCGCCAGCGCCGCGCTCCGGGAGCGGGAGGCGACCGTGCAGGACGGGAATCCCCCCCCCCCCCCCCCCCCCCCCCCACCCCCACACACCCACGCGCGCGCGCGCGCGGGAGGGGGGCCCGCTTTTCTGCCCCGGTGCAAAGCCGCGCCATGGGGCCGCTGGGTCCGGCGGCGTTGGAGGGTGGCAAGGCGAGACGAAGAAGCCACAGGGGAGGGCCGCGGCGTTCGCAAGACCGCCTCCCGCCCAGTCCAGCCCCAGCTCAGGAAGCTCCCCGAGGCTGCGGGGCTCCTTGGCCAAAATCAGGCGGAGCGGAGGTGGGGTGTGGGGGGGGGTCTCCCCGCCGCCCCCGCCCCTCGCCCGGGAATGCGCGCAATGCAGCGCCGGGCCCTCCTTTGTTTCCCCCCGTCGGGAGGGAGAGATGCGCTCCGTCTCCGAGGGCTCCGCGTCGAACAAAGGCGCGCCACGCCGCGCTCGGAAGAGGCGAGGCGCGCCCGGCGGGGCTCAGGCCGGCGCGCCGACCGTCCACGAGAGGCTGCCGCGCCCCACTCGGCTTCGGGCGGGGCGTCCCCGGAGGCAGCCCGAGGAACAATGGCCGTTGGCCGGCTGCGGGGCCCGGACCCACCTGGCCGTTGGACTTGGAGGGCGAGGCGTCGCCGGTGGCGTCCTGGGCCATCACGTCCCCCTTGGCGGCCTTGGAGCTGTGGCTGCCCATGGCGGCGCGGCTTGCTGGCGAGACGGGCAGCGCGGCGGAGAGGCGCGGGCGGCGATCCGGGCAGGACGGGCAGGAGCCCCGGCCGCCTCAAGGGACCCGAACGCGGTGAAGCCGCCCCCCCCGGAGGCTCCGCGCCCTGGGCGTCGTCGCTGGCTCGGTCGGCTCCCGGGCTCAGCCGTTGCAGGCGTCGCGCAAAACCCCGCGCGCGCTTCCCTTCGCACTGAGCCCGGTGCGCAAAAGCGGCGGCTAATAAGGCTGCCGCACGCGCGGGGGCGGAGCAGGGCGCCACAGTTCCGCCCGGGGGAGGCGCCCAGGGCCGGGGGGGGGGGGGGGGGGGGGCTCCGGCCCCGGCGGCCCGGGGCGGGGGGGGCGCTGCAGGGCGTGACCGGGCCGAGCCGCGGAGACCCTCGCCTGCCGTCTCCGAAAGGAAGGCAGGGCTTGCGCCGGGGCGCTTGAACATGTGCAGAGTGCGCGCCTCTTGACAAAGCAAGTTCGCTGTCCCCGATACAAAGCCAGTCCCCGACCGCGTGGCCGCTTCCCTCGGCTGATTTGGGGGAGGGGGAGGGGGAGGGAGCGCCCCTCTCTCCCTCTTCGGATTCCGTTCCCCCTTCGTGGGGGATGTGGGCGCATCCCCTCTGGGCACCAGCTGGGCCCCCTCCCTGTGGACGCGACTGTCAAGAGGACGATCGGGTTGGCTTCAACCTGGTTTAGCGAATGAAACGCGACCCGCTTGGATTGACCCAACAGGTTGACGTGTAAATTATTGACAAGCCCGCAGTGTTTGACTTTGCCTGTCGTCGCATCCCGAATGGCATATACGTGCAAATTACAGGGTGGCTGAGCGGGATGATTGCATCTTCCTTCCTTCCTTCCTTCATTAAGGCCAAAATTGTCGTCTTCGGTGTGGGTTTTGCTCCTTTTGCTTCCTCGGCTTAAATTGGAAAGTTCTGCCTTCAGTTAAGGAAGTCAGCCTTGAGCTGCTTCTTAGGACTTTTATTTTTAGCATTGCACCAAATGCCAATTTGGTAGCGCAGAAGGTGGGATATAAATTTGGACTGGCTGATTGTAATTAGTATACTTCCATTGAGGGTGCACGATGTACAGCCTTTTGGATCAGATCCGTCTCTTGAAGAGCTGCTGAGGTTCAACCCTTTCGAAATAAGAGGACGAGATTCGATCTTTCATGGATATTTGCCACCACAATAATAATGGACTGAACAAGCCGGAAGAAGTTAAATTTGGGGTCGTGGATGTAGTTAGAAATAATGTTTGTGTTGTGTTTTATTCTTTATGTGCTCCTATTGGGCTAATCAGGCCCTATACACACACATTCCTTGGCAGTCAATTGCTTTGAAACTCATCAAATTGGTCCTCCTCAATTTGACGCAAAAAAATTGTCCTGGTATTCACCGTTCCTTTCGTACTCAACACACACGCTGTAACTTGTTGGTGTCTGTGTCTTGTGAGTCACTATATTATTCCTTAATGGGAAAAAATGGTTTGGTATCATAATTTTTGGTGCTCATTGTGCCTCCCAGAACCAAGTGACAGTGAGTATCGAGGTACCACTGTACATTTTTTCCTGACTCCCCTCCTGTGGATGGCCCTTAACCATTGCAAAAATGACAGCATATTAAACGTTTAAAGGATGCCTTCAGACCTGCTGTTGATCCATCCTATTTGATTGTTTCTGGCTGCAAGAGAGGAAGAGAGAAGATTTGAGTGGGTGTAGCTTACAAGTGTTAATTAAGGGAACTTCCTACAGCAGAGGCAGTATACCCCTAATCTTCATTTGTGAGTTTCCTTGGTTGTTCTTGGAAGGGAGAAATTTTGCTTTCTGATGCAGCTATTTCTGGGCCTTTGTTACAGGATTTACTCTCAGATTGTAAAATACTGTACCACTTTCACTCTGAGTTGTTGTCACTTTCTAAGAATTTACTTGTCTGCACACAATACACGAAGCCACTTGGTAAGACTGTCCTGCTTTATTTTTGACCTTGGGGTGGGGTATGAAATGGGGTGGGGGGGTGGGGTTTAAGGAAGGGTTTAAGACTTGGTGAAGGTGAGAGAACATGACCTCATTGTGATTTAGCTGATTAGATTACCAGTGGAAACTGATTAACTTCCACCCCAAGGACAGGCTTGCAACCCAAGACCCTTTTCTTCGCAGAGGGGCACATTAGGGCACAGGAGAGCTGGTCATTTGTGAGTCTGACCCCTTTCTCTCTCCTGCTGCTGGAGCCTAGGTTGCCAGGGCAGAAAGCAGCTTCACCAGATCAGGGCTAGCTCCCAGAACCCCAAACAATAGAGCATCTTTCATTGCTCTCACTCAGGCTGTGTCTTGGGCTGGGAGAGAACTGTCAAAGTGAATTGAATTGCTTCCCTTGCTTGGGTCCTTTTCATTGGAGCCCTTGGAAGTCCAACAGAAGAGGCACCTTTTGGCTTTCCTAACAGAAGGAAGCAGCAGGTGAAGCTAGGCAGAATCACAGAATCACATCTGATATCTGTACAGTCCCGTTTCCCCCCCCCCTCCCCGGCAAGGCTGTGTGCTTTCTCCACTTCTCTTTTCCCTATATGCCAATGACTGCATCTCAAACGATCCATCTGTTAAAAGTATTGAAGTTTACAGATGATACAACAGTGATTGGTCTCATTTGAGACAACGACGAATCCGCATACAGACAGGAGGTTGTACAACTTGCCTCGTGATGTGACCGCAACAATCTGGAACTGAACACACTCAAAACCGTAGAAATGGTGGTGGACTTGAGGAGAAACCCTCCCGTTCGACGACCTCCTACAATACGAGACTATCAACAGTAGAGACATTCACATTTCTAGGTTCTATCATATCTCAAGACCTAAAATGGACAACTAACATTAAAAATGTCATTAAAAAAGCACAACAAAGAATGTTGTTTCTGCGCCAACTCAAGAAAGCTCAAACTGCCTAAGGAGCTGCTAATCCAGTTTTACAGAGGAATTATTGAGTCTTATCATCTGCAACTCTATAACTGTCTGATTTGGTTCTGCAACCCAACAGGACAGACACAGACTTCAGAGGATAATTAGGACTGCAGAAAGAACAATTGATACCAACCTGCCTTCCATCGAGGGCCTGTATCCTGCATGAGTTAAAAAGGGGGCTGTGAAAATATCTACAGACCCCTCACATCCCGGACAAAAACTGTTTCAACTCCTTCCTTCAAAATGGCGCTATAGAATATTGCACACCAGAACAACTAGACACAAGGACAGTTTTTCCCCCATGCCATCACTCTGCTAAACAACTAATTCCCTCAACACTGTCCAACTATTTACAAAGTGTGCACTACTATTACTCTTAATCTTTTCATCCTTATCACCCATCCCCTCCCCACTGTATGACTGTCGCTTGTATCCTTATGATTTATGTGGCCTGTTTTCCTAGTATGATCTGATTGCTTATTGTACCCAATGACTATTATTAGGTGTTGTACTTGATGATTCTCAACTCTTGACGAATGAATCTTTTCTTTTATGTACACTGAGAACATTTGCACCAAAGACAAATTCCTTGTGTGTCCAATCACACTTGGCCAATAAAGATTTCTATTCTGTTCTGTTCTGTTCTGTTCTGTTCTATTCTATTCTATTCTATTCTATTCTATTCTATTCTATTCTATTCTATTCTATTCTATTCTATGCTATGCTATGCTATGCTATGCTATGCTATTCTATTCTATTCTATTCTATTCTATTCTATTCTAATTAATCTAATCTTATCTATTTCAAGAGATGAAAAAGGCTGGGGTTGAGCTTCAGTATCTTTCACGAGCTTTCTTCTGTTCTAAAAAAAATTGGTTTCCAGGGGCATCCATACAGTGGAGCTCAGAAAAAGCCCCTTTGCTGTGCAAACCATGTAAAAAAGGAGGGCTTTGAGTATGTGATTGTAGTCACAATCTTACTGTTTCTGACCCACACTGGGGATGTTTCTTTTTTTATTAAAAGTTTTTTTAAGATAAAAACAGGAAGGAAGGAAGGTAAAAATGCAAGAAAGAAACAAAGTAAAAGAAAAATAGAAAAACTACAAATGAGGTTTCTGATATTTATAGTAGTTATCACTACAATTATAAATTTACCTATTTCACTATATTGACATGTGTCTCTTTGATCTATAATCTGTCCTATCTGTTCATAAAAACCATAAATCACATGTTCATTTGAAAAAAAATGCTAAAATTTCATAGGGGGTTTCCAGTCGGCACTCGGAGACAATTTTTAAAATATCACTGCATCATGATGTCATTGCACAAATGGCCAAATTGCCATTACTTGTGTATTGATGTAAGAGGCAGGTGGTGTCATGACGGCTTTTAAAGGACCCCATTGGTTTGTTTAATAACAAAGTATGCAATAATTTATTCTCAACTATTTCTTCACCTTGGATCCCCTTTAAATACTTTTTGTGGCCACAGACACCCCTCCCCCAAGATTTAAATCATAACATTTCTTTAAGCCTGTTGTAGACCCCTTGGGGAGCTGTAAGTTGTCTCTGGTAGTCAAGCATCTGGTGGTCTCTGGCCTCCTGATTTCTGCCACTCTCTAAATAACTTGCATTTTCAGTCTGAAAGGGGGGAGAGGAGGGGGAGCACCAACCTTGAGTAGTTGATAGAAGTAGAAGCCAAACTTGCAAGAGAGTCCGTGCCCTGCCTTGCTGATTTATTGATCAAGTCTAAGTAACTCCCCCAATGCCGGGCATTTTGACTACACTGTCAGAGAAGAATGGGAGCTGGCAAACAAATAAAAGGGACTTTCTGTGTCATTTTAAAAATAGCAACGGAATTAGCTAATTAGACTTTGCCGGGGAGCAAATTCCAGCTCATTGAAGCTGAAGGTCTCCCAAGAGGAGGGGGCGGGGGCAAGGAAACAAACTCCAGCAATGCTGGAGGTGGAGAAACACAATGTCTCCTCCCAACTGTTCCGTCTTGGCCCACCCCCAAATCTGGTTTGATTTTGGATTAAAAGCTCCCAGAGAGCAGAAGCCTCTCCTTAGGTCATGATCTTTTGCAAAATCCTTCCTGCTGAGCATGAGAAATACAATTTATCTTGCTAAAACTACTCCACCTGGATTTAAAAAATTTAAAAAAAATGCTAAAACTATTCTACCTTCAAGTTTCTAGGTTCTATCATAAGACTTAAAATTGGGTGGATTCAAACAACCGGTTCTGTGGGCGTGGCTTAGGTAGTAGGTGTAGTCTGGTGATCATGTGACTGGGTGGACATGGCTTGATGGTCATGTTATTGGTTAGGCGTGGCCAACTCAATATCACTCACATCGAGGCACGCATCTCCTCACTTGGGCTCTCATGACTGTGGGGATGCTGCAACTGTCGTAAGTGGGAAAAATGGTCATAAGTCACGTTTTTCAGTGCCACTGTAACTTTGAATGGTCACTCCACACAAGCAAAGTACCAGCAAAGGAGGGAAAGAAAACTCCAGAGAAGTTCCTGAGACAGGAAGTCTAGTCCTGCCAAGAATGTAATCAGGGTTAACAGAGAGGCAGTTTCTGTAAGCAACCCCAGAATGTTTCCTTCCTGCCTTCCTTACAGGATTAGTCCAGGAATTTCTTCTAACAACTGGTTCTCCGAACTGCTTAGAATGTTAACAACCAGTTCTAGCGAATAGGTGCAAACTGGTAGCATCTCACCACTGCTTAAAATGGACACCTAACATCAAAAATGACATAAAAAAGCACAACAAAGAATGTTCTTTCTGCACCAACTCAGAAAGCTCAAACTGCCCAAAGAGCTGCTAATTCAATTCTGCAGAGGAATTATTGAGTCTTATCATCTGCACCTCTATAACAGTCTGGTTTGGTTCTGCAACCCAACAGGACAGACACAGATTTCAATGGACTGCAGAAAAAACAATGGCTATCAACCTGCCTTCCATGGAGGACCTGTACGAGTCAAAAAGATGGCTCTGAAAATATTTATAGACCCCTCACATTCCAGACATAAAACTGTTTCAACTACCCTCAGATCAATGCTATAGAGCACTGCATACCAGAACAACTAGACGCAGGAACAGTTTTTTCCTGAATGCCATCTCCCTGCTAAACAACTAACTCCCACAACACTGTCAACTTATTTACTAAGACTGTATTACTATTATTCCTTGCATCCTTCCTAGTGCCTATCTCTTCCCTTATGACTATAACCGTGTTGCTTGTATCTTTACAATTTATATTGTTTTATTTGTTTCCTAGTATGATTTGATTGCTTATTAGCAACCTATGACTATCACTAAGTGTTGTATCTTATGATTCTTGATGAATGTATTTTATTTTCCTTTATGTACCCTGAGAGCATATGCACCAAAAACAAATTTCTTATGTGTCCAATCACACCTGGCCAATAAAGAATTCTATTCTGTTCTGAGACGTTTCCAATTCTTACCATCTTTAGGCTGGCATTGTGGAGTGAAGAGACTTGGTTTAATTCTGAATTCCTTTTGAAATGAGATATTGCCAGCTCCAGCTGCCAGATTCTCATGGTCAAAAACTGGGATGGTTTGCAAGAGGTGGCCAAAAGGGGTTAAATGGTGGTCAAAGCACTTAAAAAAAAGTAGAGGTTCAATTCCACCATTATGGCTGCCATCTTGACTTTTTGTTTCCATCCTGTGGCTACTCCTTTTTAGAACTATACAGGAGGTCGCATGGAAATATATTTTTGAAGCCTTCCATCATGGTTTCTTGTTCCTAAAATTCCTTTCTCTTCCCATTTCCTAGTTTTGGCTATCTTTGCATGAGACTTCTCACTCAGCTACGGAATTTGCTAATTGCTGGTATTCAGATAATATACTGAACAATCTAGTTCAGGGATGTCCAACCTTATCAACTTTAAGACCTAGAGACTTCAACTCCCAGAATTCTCCAGCCAGCTATGTCAGGTCTGATGAAGCTTCTTGGATGAGAAGTGAAACGTTGCCAAGATTAAAAAGTTGCCTTTTGGAAAAGTGCCTTTGGGACTCTCAAGGACGCCAAAGCACAAATTCTAAGGAATTTCTGGAACATTAGTAGGGTTGGAACCAACTTCACTTGGGGGTGTGTGTGTGACATTTAGTGCCCCCTGTGCTAGGTTGGTTTGGTCACTTTAACTGACCAGAATCAGGGATCATCTATGTCAGCCTTCAAGATTTTCTTTCTTTGCTTTGCATCTTTTGGCTGTCATAAGTAAGGGGGGGGGAAGGGGGACATGGTTATGGGAAGCGAGCTGGAGGTGTTACAAAATAGAACTGTATAAGTTGTGGGGGGGAGGTCCTTGCTTAGGCTTCCATGCTATGGGCAACCTCAACTCTTTATCAAAATATGTCAAGGACAAAGGCCTCATCACCACCTGGAGATGCCCACATGACACAACTTTTAATTGGATGAGCCAATTGAACTATTGGGGGTGGGAACTTTGCCATCACTTTGTCTATGTGATTTACGGGCCCATTTTCTCAGATTCAGAATTCTTTTGTTGCTACCACTTGACTTCCAGTAAAAGATATCTTTTCTCTAATTAATGGAGTCTAAGTATTTCTTTCTTGGATTTTGAATGGAGCACCATTTGACAATCTTGCTCTGGGGTCTCTAACCTTGGCAACTTTAAGCCTGGATGACTGCCAAAGTTGGAGACCCCTAAGCTAACTAGGCCAAACCTTCCTTAACAGGTAGGCTGAAATGGCTAGAAAGCTATGCTTGGAGATGCCTCATGCCACTGCTAAGTGAATCATACTTGTTTTTGTATTTCTTAGTGCAGCTATGCACTCTTCAAAATGATCCAGAAGAATCTTTTCGACCTATTCCCCTGCACTTTTGTGCTATAAATTAAAGCAGCCCAGCCCTTTTCAATTGTTTCCCCAAGCCTGGAAAAAAAGTGTGGTTGCTTTTAAGAGTTGGACTACCCTTACTGAGTAAGCTGTTTAAAGCAGCAGCATCTTTTTTTTTTTTTTTTTAACCCCAGCCTGAAAAAAGTTGGGTGATTTTAAGCTTGAAGGGGGCCTAAAGCAGATCTTCTGAAACTTTTTCAAAGCAGGCACCGTTTTATTATTCAGAGCCATTAGTAGTCCTTTCTGGCAAATTTCCAAACAGATCTTTCCTCTTGCCCTTGGGATGATGTATTTCGAGAGCATTTGGCAAGGCCATAACTTCTGTCTGTGCCTGGGGCAGGGCAGACTCCCCACCCACACACTGTCTAGAAGCCGATGTTGGGCTGCGAAGAATTAGATGTGAAGTACTAAGAGTACCTCGGTGGAGATTTCCATGCTTTTGTAGAGACTTTGCTCTCTTTCCACAGCCTTTGAGCATTTTTAAGGCATTGCTTCTTGCTATCTTCTAGAAGTGGAATTAAAGCAGCTATTTCACACAATCCCTAAAATAGCCCCATCCCCAGCAGTGCGATTATATCATCACCAAGTCCTTTATACTTGCAGGTCAGTTTGGTTTAGTGAAGGTCCCTTGCAAGATTAATTAGTAGCTTCCTCCTTGCTACTTGGCCCTTTTTACTGCTTCCATTGGGGCAGGAGGTAGAATGGTGAATGATTTGATAATTGCCTTTAACTAACCTCTCTTAATGCTCTTTTTAAGGAGGTGTTCCTCCTGGAGAGGAGAGTGCTTAATATACTGTATTTTCCCTCCTTCTTACTGCTTCTTTTTAAATGTTATATTGTAATCGCACTTGGAAAGAGTATCCTTTTTATTAAAGGTGCAAAAGACCTCCAGGAAATTCCAAGGCTGTTTTCCAGTCTACACCAAAAGAGACTAAGGTAGTCCTTAACTTACAACCAGTTGCTAAGTGAACTTTTGAAGTTACTTAGCGACTCACAAGCTACTTATGATCTGCTTTCAAAATTCTGACATCACTCCACCTCCCACAGTCATGTATATGCATTTTGGTCACTCAGCAAATGGCCCACAAATCAGTGGTGGTCTGTGGTCACATGACTATGATTTATAATAGTTTTTCCAGAAACTGTAATTTACTTCTGGTTTCTAGCAAAAACTGGCACATAATTAAACCATGGGTTTGCCTAACAGCCACAGCTTTTGCCTAACTGCGACGTTCACTTAATGACCACCTTGGAAAAAGATCACATAGTGAACTTCTTTATGACCCTCACAAATTACGAGCCTAATTACCAGGCTCAAATAGGTTCAAGTCCTAGTAAGTTGAGAATTACCTGTACTATAACATTGCAATAGAAAATAACAACATGGAGAAGAGGTGGGGAAACCAATAAAAACCAGCACAGTAGCAGTCACTTCCAAACAAAAGCTAAGGTGGTCTGCTTTGGTGCACACAATTTTTAATGCATTTGTGCAAGTGACACACCAGCAAATGCTCACTCATATATGACTGCCAAAAGAGTCCCAATGTCTGAAAACGTTCTGAGTTAAGCCCATGTCACACTGAACCAACGGATGCAAAGAGGATGTAAAACGGACAAAAAAGCTTGCCATCTGTTGGTTAACGTGATGTATCTGTTCTGTACTCACTGCCTCCATTTTTCATCCTCTCTATCCGTCCAGCATCCGTTTATGGACGTTTCATCCGCTCCAAAAGTTTTGGGCTGCCTAAAACTTTTGCGCGGAAAATGTATCCAGTTCATACGTTCTGCATCCGCTACGCATCCGCTACACATCTGTTACGCATCCGTTACGCATCCGCTATATCCTCTTGGCGTCCGCTGCACATCCGCGCAACTTGCATCTGCCCGGACGCAGGGAGGAAGCGGAACGGACGCGGAACGGATGCAGAATGGATGCAGCACGGAAACAAAGAGTTTAAAGTGGAAAAAACATTCGCAGAGGGGACCTATCTCGGATATTAAGGATGTCTAAAGGATGCCAAGAGGATGCCTAGAGGATGCAAAGGGACACCTATACTGCCTATAAAAAGGGGGAGCAACTCGTCTGCATCTCACTTTCAGACCAGCAGCCCACCTGTGCAGACCTCTGCAGCCTTCATCTGACTCTTCCTCTTCCACAGCATCCAGTCATGTCCACCATGGATCGTACCACAGTCCTTTTGGCAGCCACCATCCTTCTGCAACAGTGCGAAGCCATCTACAGGCTCTGTGAACACTACTGCGAGAAGAAAAGGAGCCACCCAAAAAGAGTCTGGGTCCGAAGATGGTTCGCCAGTAGAGCGAAGGACGGACTGTAAAACAAGCTGATGGTGGAGCTCAGGAGCGAAGACACTCGGGCGTTCCAGAACTTCATGAGGATGCCTCCAGCCATGTTTGACGAAGTTGTGCAGCGCCTGACACCCAGGTTGACCAAGGCAAACACCAACTTCCGGCCCAGCCTGGAACCTGGGCTCAAGGTGGCACTCACTCTGTGCCACCTGGCCTCAGGGACCACCTACAAAAGCATACAGTACGGCTGGAGGGTGACACACAACACCATCAGCATTGTGGTCAGAGAAGTGGTGCAGGCCATCATCGAAGAATACAAGGAGGAGCTCCTCCAGTTCCCCTCCACTGAAGAAGGATGGAAGAAAGTTGCAGAGCAGTGGTATCAGAGGTGGAACTTCCCACACACCGTTGGAGCCATCGATGGCAAGCACGTGGCCTGCAAAGCTCCAGACAAGTTGGGGTCCACTTATTTCAACTACAAGGGCTTCTTCAGCATCATCCTCTTCGCCATGGTCGATGCTGACTACAAGTTCGTGTACATCGATGCTTCAGGCTACGGCTCATCTTCAGATGCCCAGGTATACAACGCCAGTCACCTCAAGGAGGGGCTGGAAGGCAACCTCATCGTGGGCTTCCCAGATCCAGACCCCCTGCCCAATGACACAGAAGATGTGCCCTACTTCATTGTGGGGGATGACGCCTTCTCCCTCAGAACCTACCTCATGAAGCCATACACTTCCAGACTCCTGACCCGTGAAGAGAGGATCTTCAACTACAGGCTGTCCAGGGCAAGGCGGGTGGTGGAGAACGCCTTTGGCATCCTGGCCAACAGGTTCCAGGTACTTCTCACCAACATGCAGCATTGCCCAGAGACCGTGAGGAGGATCGTGGAAGCTTGCTGCATCCTGCACAATCTCATGCGCACCCGCTATCCAGTGTTGCAGAACAGGCTTATGGACCTCCAACAAGGCAATGGGGACATGGAGCCTGGGGAATGGAGGCAAGGGCGAAACCTGATCGACATTGAGGATGTGCAAGGGCCCAACAGAGCCTCACGTGAGGCGAAGAAGCAGCGCAACCTTCTGAAAGACTGGTGCAGCTCCCCAGCTGGAGCGGTGGAGTGGCAAGACAGGATGGTAGATGCTTAATGGATGCTTCCTTCAGCCTGTCTCATCACACTGATGAGATTGGGCCATGTATGTTGGGTGGGCCTACAATAAACAGGGCGTTTAATAAAGAGTTGTGTTTATGTTGACATGTGTGAATGATTGATTACATTATTATTGATAATAAAGGGCCATAGGTGTGGCACCTGGGAGGGTGGACCATACAGTCCCACTATGCTTGCACTGGAGGTTTATCTATCCCACAGCTATTACCCATACCAAAGGTATCCCTGCTCATTCCACAGGTATCCCTGCCCACCCCACTGCTATCTTAACCCATCCCACAAGCATGCAAAGGCTTAAGCCAATTCTAAAAGTTTCCACCAAGACTTTATTAAAAAAAAAAGAAATGAAGCAAGTGTGTGAATCAAAGATAAACTTTATTGAACAACAAGCTGTAAAAAAAAAATGACCCAAGTCAAGTGTCCAAATAAAGTCCACAGGTAGCCAGCTAGCCGGTCTCTGGCACTCTTCTTGGTCATTTGGAGGTGTGCCCAGTCTCAGGGGTGAAGGGTCCAGGTGCTGTGGTGGTGGGTGGTGCTGGAGTGCCTGGCCTCGAGAGGACAACAGGGGATGGTGTGTTGAGAAAGTTCTCGGACAGCTGGCTCAGCCCCGTGATGCTGAGAGGTCCTTCCTCCATGCCATGGGGTGTCAGCCCCAGTACTGATGACAGATGTACTGAGGCCGGGCTTGGCTGTGGGGTGGAGGAAGGAGTAGTGTAGTGGGGCTGTCTGTTCTGCAGCTGGGTGAGGACTGGCGTGGGTGGCATCACTGTCATCGGTGGCATCATTGGCGTGGGTGGCATCACTGTCGTCAGTGGCATCATTGGCATGGGTGGCATCGGTGGCATCAGTGAAACAGGTGGCAACGGTGTCGCCCGATGACTCTGTGCCTGGACTGGGAAGGGCTGCTGCCTATGCTGCTGAACCTCCTGGTAGCCGTAGCCCTGGTAGGTGAGGGACTGTGGGAAGCCTTGGAATGGGAGGGATATCACCTGGGGTGGAGGAGCAGGCCTGGACTGGGTGGGAGCAGGTTCCTCTGGGTCTGGAGGGTTGTGAAGCAGCTTGGTGATCCGGCCTTCACCTGCTGGTATTGTGGATCTGCCATTTCCTTGAGGGTCTGATTGACATAGGTGAGTAAGGGCTTGCGGTTGGAGGATGAGGAGTCGGTGTGGACCAGCTGAGAGAGGAGATCTATGCTGGTGCGGATGGTGTCCCTGATCTCCAGCAGGACATTGTGGCTCTGCCCCTCCAGCTGTCCGGCTCTCTGCCTTTCTGCGGAGGCGGAGCTGGGGGTGTGTGGATGCAGCTAGGAGTGTGGTGGACTCGATGTCTCCTTTCTCCCACCGCACCAGGGAGTCCTCTACGCACTCCACCACGCTTACCACACCTGTCCGCGGGTTCTCCGCCATGGCACGCTCCACAGAAACCTGCCTGGAGACAGGGACTGACTCTCGGCCGGAAGAGGACTGGGTGGCAGCAGGCTGCTGGAGAGAGAGGGTTGTGAGAGGAGCTGCTGGTGCACCTCGGTGGCGGACCTCACCCTCCAGGAAGCTGCACCTGGCCAAGATATAGGTCTCTCTGTCTGTCAGCTTCACAGTGGCCTGGTCAGATTTCTTCAGGTGCAGCTTCTCGTACCAGGTGTGCATGTGCTTCCACCAGCCGAGAAGCACCTCCGAAGTGTAACCCATACTCTCCGCCCTCTCTCTCCAAGCAGCCTGCTTCCGCTTGGTGTCCCTGTACAGCCGGTGTCCCTTCCGCCACAGATAGTCGTTCTCTCTCAGCCACTCCAGCACCTCATCCTCGTGCGTCTCCGCAATGGAGTCTTGCCTCCTCTCCCGTTGTCGCATACGCCTCTTCCTCCCTTCGGCAGGACCAGATGGGCCCTCATCAGAGGGGCTCCCAGGTAGTAGGGGCTGCTCCTCCACACCACCACCACCAGCAGCAGCAGAATCATCATCATCATCATCATCATCATCATCATCATCATCATCCTCACCAGCAGGATCATAATCAGCATCCTCACCAGCAGGATCATAATCATCATAATCATCATCATCAGCAGCAGCAGCAGCAGCAGGAACAGCAGGACCAGGATCAGCAGCAGTAGAGTAAGCACCAGCAGGGCCAGCAAGTCCAGGAGCACGAGCAGGACCAGGAGCACGAGCAGGACAAGCAGGACGAGCAAGACCAGGAGCACGAGCAGGACGAGCAAGTCCAGGAGCACAAGCAGGTCGAGCAGGACCAGCAGGACCAGGAGCAGCTTCAACAGAGTAAGCAACAGCAGAAGCCCCAGCACCAGCAGAAGCACCACTGCTAGGAGCAGCTTCAGCAGAAGCCCCAGCACCAGCAGAGTCAGGGGCAGGGGGCGGGAGGTTGGCCCTGTCCTTCTTGCCAGGGATGGCGGCAGGTTGCTGAGGCTTTTGCTTCCTCCCCATGGTTGTGGGGTTGCTGGCTGGCAGGGAGGCTGGCAGGCACCAAGGCTGGCAGGAAGGCTGGCAGAAAGCCTGGCTGGAAGGCTGGCAGAAAGCCTGGCTGGAAGGCAGGCTGGCAGATCAGGCAAGGAACTCGAAGTGTCCAGCAGCAGGTCTTTCCTCGGAATGCTGGCCACATGCGAGCTGCTTCCCTTTATATCCGGGGGGCTTACGTAATACTTCCCCCCCTCATGCGCAATTAACACTCGACATCCGTTCCGCTTCCGCTGTGCATCCGCTTTATCTGCTAGGCTTCCGCTGTGCATCCGCTTCATCCGTTCGGCGTCCGCTCTGCATCCGCTGTATCCGTTCCGCGTCCGCTTCACTGAGGCCCCCCGGAAGCCCTGTGGTTGTGCCATCCGCTCCCATCCACTTCCATCCGCTGTGCTTCCGTTCCGCATCCACTTTGCATCCGCCCTGCGTCCTCCCCGCGTCCGTGTTATCTGCTCCGGTTATGCAAATTTTTGCCCCTTTTGAGAGCGGATAACAACAGATGGAACATTTTGCTTGTCCGTTGTGTCCGTTTTGCATCCGTTGGCCAGTGTGACATGGGCTTTAGGACACAAGGTAGAATTCAGAACATGGCTGGGACATCCTGCATGTTTGTCAGAAGCGATCTAGCAGATACACCAATTTTTCCAAGTTTTTTTTTTATTATTTGTGAGTATCGGCAGAGACAAGAAATCCGAGGGTAAAGAAAATAATCAAGTGAAGCTGGATGCTTTAATGTATCACACATAGTCCTTGTTTTGTTTAGTTACCATTTGAAATTATGATATATAAAAAAGTGACTTATGACCAGTCCTTACAGTTACAATTACTGTGATGTCCCTGCAGTCATGTGGTTGTGATTTGGGAGCATGGAAACCAGCTTGAATTTACTTTTTAAAATTATTTATATCCCACTTTTATTCATTATTTTTATTTTACTTATTTTTATAAATAACTCAAGGCAGCAAATGAATAGAATAGAATAGAATTCTTTATTCGTCAAATGTGATTGGACACATAATAAATTTGTCTTTGGTGCATATGCTCTCAGTGTACATAAAGAAAAATACATTCATCAAGAATCATAAGATACAACACTTTGTGATAATTATAAGTTACTAATAAGCATCAAATCATACTAGGAAACAAATAAAACAATATAAATTGTAAAGATACAAGCAACACGGTTTTAGTCATAAGTGGGAAAGATGGGTAATGGGAAGGATGAGAGGAATAATAGTAATACAGTCTTAGTAAATAAGTTGACAGTGTTGTGGGAGTTAGTTGTTTAGCAGGGAGATGGCATTCAGGAAAAAACTGTTCCTGTGTCTAGTTGTTCTGGTGTGCAGTGCTCTATTGCGTTTGATTTGAGGGTAGTTGAAACAGTTTTATGTCCGGGATGTGAGGGATCTGTAAATATTTTCACAGTCTTCTTTTTGACTCGTGCAGGATACAGGTCCTCAATGGAAGGCAGGTTGGTAGCCATTGTTTTTTTTGTAGTTCTAATTATCCGTTGAAGTCTGCATCTGTCTGGTTTAGTTCAAATCAAGGTCTACCTGTACTTTAAATATAGTTTCAAGGCAAAAAATATGCCATTCACCATGGAGATTAATCCCAACTAGATTAAATTCAAATCCACTCGTATCTAACAAACCACACAGAATTTGATCTTTGAAGAAGTTAGGTCCTTGTGGAGTTCAGCTCACTATAGCAGCTGAAACAGGAATCCTTCTTGTCCCATTATTTACATTTTAGCTGATGGGAGAATCTTTGTGAAAGCTGGTCATTTTCTCTGCTGAATTTAAGCAGATTCAAGTCAGCAGGATGGAACTCAATGGAGCTTGTTCTTAAAGCAGCCCATAAAGCTGTCCTATAAAATTAATTGTGAGGTTTTATTAGGGATCTGTTTGTTTTGGTTGTCTGTATTTTATGGTGGCATTTTTAACTGGTGCTCCACTCAAAAGCAAGATCCTTTTCTCTCTCTCTTCCCCTCCACTACCCCAAATTTGGGCATTAGGGGGCTGGAAAACCATGTTTCTGTTTCACCGTTTATTACGGGATCATCAGGAAAGGGATCCAAAGGTCATTTTTGGAACCATTCCCTTTTTGGAAGCAATATCCAACTTGCAAAGCCTTGAATGATGCTAGATGGCAGCAGAGAACATTTCCTATTAAGTTTTGCTGCCATCTTGTGGTCATCTGGATTGGTGCAGTCCAGATATGGTAGCCCAGCTCTGTCCCACTGAGACTCTAAAGTGGGTCATTCAGGCTATTGGCCTTTTTTCATGATTGAGTACATTCAAAACTTAGCACATTGGACTAGGGGGGAAATTAAATTTGATTTTTATTTTATCTGCATTGAAATGTCATTAGCATTTATTGTAGCTAATAGAATTACTTTCCAATCTAAGCAATTTAAGGCTTACTCTGAAAAGGGTACATACGTTATTGTGTAGGTGAATTTCCTGTAGGGTCCAAGGAATCCACTTTGCTTTGTGGTCCTGGGATCCTTGGGGAAGTGTGTAATAGAGCACCAGTTTTTGTGTGTACAATAGAGCACCAATTTTTCAAGTCCAAAGTCCCAGACTGAATGTTGTGTAAGTCCTGAGAAGGGTGGGAAATAATCAGGGGTGGGATTCTACCAGTTTGCACCAATTCACTACAACTGGTTGTTAACATTCTAAGAAGTTCGGAGAACCTTTTAGTAGAAATTCCTGGCCTAATCCTGTAAGGAAGGCAGGAAGGAAACATTCTGGTGTTGCTTACAGAAACTGCCTCTCCGTTAACCCTGATTACATTCTTGGCAGGACTAGACTTCCTCTTTCTGGAACTTCTCTGGATATTTTTTTTCCTCCTTTGCTGGTACTTTGCTTGTGTGGAGTGACCATTCAGTTACAATGGCACTGAAAAAAGTGACATGACCATTTTTCCCACTTACGACTGTTGCAGCATCCCCACAGTCATGAGAGGCCAGGCGAGGAGATGCGTGCCTTGATGTGAGTGATATTGAGTTGGCCAAACCCAGCCAATAACATGACCACCAAGCCATGCCCACCAATTAAGCCATTCCCACAGGACCGGTTGTTAAAAAAATTGAATCCCACCCCTGGAAATAATCCTATGCCTTGAAAACCCAGGGAGCTGTTATCTATGTAAGCAGATCAGTCTTTCTTGTTCATTTAGGGTTCCAACTCCAAGAGTTCCCAGCCCAAATCCGCAGATGTTGCTTATTGGGAGAGTTGCAGTTCCATTATATCTAGATGAAGGGGTTTGAGAAGTTGGTGGAGATGATATAAAGGAGGAGGAGACAGAGGAGGAGAAGCAGAAGACTGTGGTGATTTCAGAGATATTTGAGAAAAGCTGGCTACCTTCCCTCTGTCTTTCATTATTCAGAAGAAGAAAGCAACCTTTTCATCCAGCATTGATGCCAATGGATGCAATGTCCAAAAGAAACAGTTGATGGCCAGTTAAAAGAAAGAGAGGGAAGGAGTGAGGACGCAGGTGGGCCATTAAAGGCTCTGCCTCTCTGTTGCCAAAGGTTATAACTACAAAGACCAGCTTGTCCAGGACACCCGAAGGAGGTGGGAAGGGGAGAGAACAGTGCTACTTCAGGATGCTTCATTTCTCTAAAGAGGACACAGCTTTTCAAAGTAGCTTCCAACATGTGCATAGTCATTTCTTGCTCGACACAAGCATTGGGATCTCTGGTTGATCAGTCTGTGGCAATGCATATTTGCAAATCTGTCATGCGCTCCAGTGATCATCACAATTATTACCAGTCAAGGACTGCAGCATGATGATGACATGATATGGTGATGACATGACACAAATGTCACAGGTTAATTAAGCAGCCCTTTGAAACAGAAGTGCCATAATAGGGAAAATGCCTGAAGGGCAGAATAAATCATTCCAAACGGGTGGGATTCAAATTTTTTAACAACCGGTTCTGTGGGCATGGCTTAGGTGGTGGGCATGGCTTGGTGGTCATGTGACTGGGTGGAAATGGCTTGGTGGTCATGTTATTGGCTGGGCGTGGCCAACTCAATATCACTCACATCGAGGCACGCATCTCCTCACTTGGGCTCTCATGACTGTGGGAATGCTGCAACAGTCGTAAGTGTGAAAAATGGACATAAGTCATGTTTTTCAGTGCCATTGTAACTTTGAATGGTCACTCCATACAAGCAAAGTACCAGCAAAGGAGGGAAGGAAAACTCCAGAGAAGTTCCTGAGACAGGAAGTCTAGTCCTGCCAAGAATGTAACAAGCGTTAACAGAGAGGCAGTTTCTGTAAGCAACACAAGAATGTTTCCTTCCTGCCTTCCTTACAGGATTAGGCCAGTAATTTCTTCTAATGACCGGTTGTCCGAACTGCTTAGAACGTTAGCAACCAGTTCTACCAAATAGGTGAGAACCTTAGAATCCCATCCCTGATTCCAAAGGATCCCAAATATTTCTGAAAAGAACCCTATTTGAAGTAACTGTTTTTCATGATTTATTTTTATTGAAAGTTATATGCTGTCTGACTCCTAATAAGTCTGGACAGTTCACAGATTTTAAACGTTTAAAACAAGAATAAATTAATCTGTAATAGTGAAGGAAGAATAAAAGAGGATGAGTGTGACACAAAAAATGGCTAAGAACAACCAACCCTTGCAGTCTAAGAGAGACTCACTCATTCTTGACAAGGGCCTTATTGATGTATCCTGCTTGGAATTAAAATATTACACAAGAGGTGATGAAAATAGAGGGGCACTTTAACTTGCAACAAACACATTACACAAGAAACAGGAACATGAACATTAGAATTGGACTGGATTGGGCAGACAGGAGATTTCAGGGAAGAAGACTTTAAGGAAGAACAATAGATGGTTAGCAAGGTGTGTCAATGAAGCCAATTCTTTCTAAAGGAAACAAAGTTAAGGAAAGGGGGCTGGAAATAAGTAACAGAGAAGGGAAAAAGGGGAAATAATAGAAGAAAAAAACAAAGGAAGACAACCCAGGAATTAATTCCCTTCCTGGTTTCGAACAAGGTTTTCAAAACCTCAGCAATTTGAGGACTTGTGGACCTCAACTCCCAGAATTCCTCAAAGCAGCTTAGGGGTTGAGAAATATTGCCTTAAATGAAAAGTTGTTGTCATGCCCCTGGTGGAGACTGACTCTGAGGGAGAGGAGGAACAGCTGACAGGGAGTGGAAGTGGGGCTCTGGAGGTTGTGGAGGAGGTTGGGGAAGGGCAGAGGCTGGCTAGGCAGTCAGACGAGGACCCAGGCCCATCTCCTCTCCATCCTAGGGCACGCAGGGAGGGGCAGATAAGGGAGGGACGTGGTTTACTGGGGAGGAGAGGGCCTTGATTCTCTTCATGGGCTGCAACTGTGATAACTGAATAAGAGGACGGACATGCGTATGGGCGAGTGCTGGAAACAAAGCATGGAAATATCTCTAGTTTATGGTTCCTCTCTGAGTTTGGCATCCTTCCCAGTGTGTATTCTGATATCTGTGGATGTCTTCAAGCCCTTATCTTGCCTGATTTGTGTGGTTTTTTACTGTTTATAATTTAAATGGCATTTCCTCCTTCTTGTAACTGCTTGTGTGGGAGTTTTTTGTTCCCAGTCAAGGATATTTGGAGCTTGAAAGCTAAGTGAAGGAATAAAAGGGGCTTCACCTGTTTTTTGTGACTGTGTTTATTTTGTATCCCAACTTGGGTTATCACACTTGTACAAGATGTTCTATAGGTGGCATCTCCCACCATCAAGATTGGCCAAAGTGTACGGAAACCAATAACCTAACTATTGGAAATGTCTGAAAGAACGGGGCACATATTACCATGTATGATGGTCCTGTAAAAAGGCTTAGGAGTTCTGGTATAACATTTGGCTGTGGTTAGAGAAAAAGACGGGGTCAAAAATAAACTATAAACCTGAGATGTTCTTTTTGGGAATCATGGCAGAGAAGTACAGTAAAGCTGATAGCTACCTAATAATCCATGTAATTACGACAGCAAGAATGATATTTGCCCCAAACTGGAAGGCTAGAGAAATCCCTAAGGGAGACAAGGTGATAGATAAAATCTTACAATGAGCTGAAATGGATAGGTTGACATTGGAACTGAAGGATGAAAATGAGTCAGAATATTATATAATATGGAACAAATTTTACCACAGGAGGGAAATGAAAGGGAGTTCGCAAAATGGAACAAGGACTAAAGGAGTAGAAGGAAGGATATGAGAGATTATATGACTTGCCTGAAAGGTAATGGAAAGGAATTAAAATGTATAAAAATTAAATGTATATATGTATATAAATGTACAAAGGTTTTTAAAGTACTTAACATAATATCTAACAACAAAAATGTATGTCAAAAAAGTCCACCACGTTCAATGTTTTTAAAGGTTGTATCTAATAAAAGAAATTTTAAAAGAGAGAAATATTGCCTTAAATCATGACACCCCTTACATCAACTGAACACAGAGTCATTTTGTGCCCTACACTGAAAGAAACCATTATTATTAGCCTATTGTGGCTTCAGAGTTTTTATTGGTAGCTGGAGAATTCTGGGAGTTGGAGTTCACTCACCTTAAAACTGCTCAGGTTGAGAAAACAAGGTCTAGAGCATTATTTTAAGAAGGCAGGGCACATTCTGCAGCTTTTTTTGTTGGGGGTCAGCAGGGCAGATGGGCCTTAGTGCAAACAGGGGGCAGAAGGAGGCTGAGCTTTGTCTTTTATCTCAAGTTCTCCCTAGGACCTGGGCTCACTGGGTTGCCAATGGACTTGCCTCCCCATAACTGGATGGCTGCCAGCCCTGAGAGAGAGAGAAAGAGAGAGAAAGAAGGAGAGAGAGAGAGAGGGAGGGAGAGAGAGAGAGAGAGAGGGAACAAGATACAAAGAAAAAGGAAGAGGGAGTGAGAAAGAAAGAAAGAAAGAGAGAGAGAAAGAAAAAAGGAAGGAAGGTAGGAAAGAAAGAAAGAAAGAAAGAAAGAAAGAAAGAAAGAAAGAAAGAA
>BLBF01000046.1:4519905-4553226 GCA_015471245.1 Laticauda colubrina
GGCAAGCTGTATATGTTGGCCAGCAAGACATTTTCCTCCCTCCCCCCTTTCCTTCCTTCCTTCCTTCCTTCCTTCCTTCCTTCCTTCCTTCCTTCCTTCCTTCCTTCCTTCCTTCCTTCCTTCCTTCTTCTTTTCCTTTCTTTATTCCACATTTATTCCTTCTTCTGTCCCTCCTTACCTTACCTTCCCACCCCCCATCTATTTGGAAATGCAGATCCATGTATTTCATGTATTTGCTAGATTGATATGTACCCTCCAATTTCTCGCTACAACTGTCCTGTGATGGACCCGAAAATCAAAAGAAACTACTGCTCACTATATCTTCTGCCTTTTAACTCAATGTGCTAAGGAGAAAGGTGCTGCAAAACTCCTGTCCTTCTGACAGCTTTTGTGGCTGAGGATGAAGATGGCTGTCCTTAATCTTCCACAAGAACCTCACTATTTATACGCCCTGGAACCATCAAGCAATGCAAAAAGAAATAACTACAAGATTTGGACAACAATTTAAGCATATTGTCCTTTCTTAGGGAGACCTCCAGAACAGTAATCGCCAACCAGTGGGCCAGGGGTCAATGGGGGTCCATGAGAAAATTTTGTGGGCCTGCAGAGAAATTTATTTGTTTATTTATTTATTTTATTTTATTTTGTCACCCCCAAAGCACCCCCCCAAAGCAATTCATCCAGGCTGCGTGGAAACAAAAGGCTACATTGCCCACATGGCCCGGGGGAACATAAGGCTTGTGTCACTTGCATTGTGAACAACACAGGGTAGTGAGGGGAGGGGAGAAAGGATGGAGAGGGGGAAAACTTGCCCCACTCACCTCTTGTGCCGTGCCTGGCCACCAGGCTGCTTCTTTCTGCTTCTTTCTTCTTCTGGTTTTGGCTGCACGCAAGGAAAGCAGCAGAAGTGTTTCTTTCTCTCCCCCAACTCTGCCAGAAATGAGTCTTTGGGACCCTGCAAGGCCTCCTGCTCCAAGAGATTGCACCAGCATGACAAGTCTCACAAAGACTCATTTCTGATGGAGTTTGGGGGGGAGAGAGAAAGACTTCTGCTGCTTCTGCTGCTTTCCTTGCATGAAGCCAAAAGTCTCTCCCCAACCCCGAGAATGGAGCTGGAGATGGTATCCTGTGATCCCAAATAAAGAATGATCAATCAGTAAGAAAACAGGATGGGGAATTTTCCTGTAGACATTTTTTTGGGTCCCTGGTCCGTGGGATTTAAAATTATGAATTTGGTGGTCCCGAGGTCCAAAAGGATGGCAACCCCTGCTCTAGAAGAATCCACACTGAAAGCACATACTGAGAATTTAGAACTGAAATGGTCTCTCAGTGCTTACCATAAATGATGATAAGACTCCATCTTGGACAAGCATAAGATCAGAGTACCAGCAAGATTTCTGTTTGTCATCCCAACCAGCCCTTTGCACTGGATCAGCCCAGTGGTGGGATTCAAATAATTTAACAGCCGGTTCTCTGCCCTCAAGATTTCTTCCAACAACCAGTTCACCAAACTGCTCAGAAAGTTAACAGCTGGTTCTCGTGGACCGGTATGAACCGGCTGAATCCCACCAGTGGATCAGCCCCAGAAACAGGTCAAGAAGCACTTTGATTTAGCCAAAGTTCTTGAGATCTTTTTCTGAACTGACTCCCTTCCAAAGAGTTGGGACTTGCATTCTCAGGTCTCCACGCTGGCATTGAAATTGGCAGGAGTGCCGCCAGGTCAGGGAAGCCACATTCCTGGCTTTGGTGTATCACCTGCCTCCCTTGCCTTATTCAAAACAAGCCACCTTTACTGCTGTGAGCAATTCTAGAACTCCTGAAAAGAGGTGGCACTCATGTTCTTGCATTGCATCATGTCAGTACAGTGCATAAAGTCTGGCTACATTGAGCCAATGGTGCACAGTGGAAGTTGGTTCTGTTCCTCTCTTCCTCCTGGCATCAGATTACGGTAATCTGCTCAGTGTCACACCTGTTTTTACCTGCACATCAACTGGTGGCAGTGATGCAGCAGAGAGACCCTGCTTAGTATTACTCTGAGTATTCAGGACTCCTCCGCAGTCCTGTTGTGGATCTCTCGCGTGAAGATTATTTTTTATAAGCTGCCTAGAGTCACTGGCAGTGAATGGGTGGGCATAGAAATTTTCTGAACAAATAAGACATGCACCATGGAAAAGATCTCGATTCTGCTGGTGCATGAGACTGTACTTTCCTATGCTTAAACCCTCAAGGCTCAGATTGTAGGAAAAGTCAGAATTCAGGTTGTGCCTTTAGTCAGGCAAAGCTGAAACCAACAGAAATGCCTCTGTCCCACATTCCCCCCCAGGCGCATTTCATGGTAATGGGCTGTTAATTTTAAAGCCTAATTAGTTAGGCTCCGGTGTCAAAGTCGTTAACCTTTGCACTGCTGCTTCTCAAAGCAAATCATGCCTTTCTCTCTCTCTCTTTTTTTTTACCCTCACAGTTTTTACCCTATATTACTAAAAAAAAAAAAGGCATTCTGGTTCCACTTTAGCTATGAGGGCAAAGGATGATTATGATTATGATTATAATGATTATTATTATTATTATTATCATCATCATCATCATCATTTGCTTCTTCAGGGGGGTCCACAGGGAAGGGGGGCTCAAAAAAGTCCAAATGGCAGGCACAGCTATGTGTTTGAATATGTATATGTACAATGCATATGAAAAGAGCTCAATCTCAAACACACACACACACCCCCGTGGACACCCTGGGTTTATTCTGAGTTATCAGTTTTGAAGTGGTGGGAAATCCTGACTTTTTTAGAAAGACAGAAGAGAGCCACTGAGCCAGAGGTGGTATTCAGCAGGCTCTGACCAGTTCTGGAGAACCAGTAGCAGAAATTTTGAGTAGTTCGGAGAACTGGCACAAATCCCACCTCCGACTGGCCCCGCCCCCATCTATTCTCTGCCTCTGGAGTCCCAGCTGATTGGCTGGGTCTTCTTTGGTTGCCCTGCACTGGAGAACGGAGCTGGAATGCAGGTTAATGGAGTGAGGGGGGGGGAAATGGGGATTTTGCAGTAACCTTCAGGGGTGGGATTCGAATTTTTTAACAACCAGTTCTGTGGGTGTGCCTAGATGGGCATGGCTAGGTGGGCATGTGACTGGGTGGGCATGGCTTCTTTTTTTGCAGCCTGTTTCTGGGCCTTCTGGGCCTCAGGGAAGCCTCCTGGGCAAAGCAGTTAGTAAGTGAGGGGAATCCCAGCAAAGCTGGTCATTGGAACAGCTGATCATTGGAACAGCTGATCATCAGAACAGCTGATTGTCGGAAGGGGGACAAAGAAATATCTTAAGGAGTGACTGGGCAGGGAAGAACGCAGTCAGTGAGGTCAGGCCTGTGTACAATGTTGTGCATGCACGATAAGGACTGACTTGGAGAAGAGAGGAGGGGCAAGCGGAGAGAGGCAGGGCCAGCAAGGGGAACAATTTACCAGTTCTTTGAACTACGCAGAATCATAACAACCTGTTTTATATAACTGCTGCACACCTGTAGAATCCCACCCCTGGTAACCTTTCCCCAGGAGAGGAGAGGGAATGGGGATTTTACGGTATCCTTCCCCTGCCACACCCACCAAGCCATGCCCACCAAGCCACACCCACAGGACCAGTAATTTTTTTTTTTTTATTCCTATTACTGCACTGAGCATATGCAGATTGTAATTTCCTCACTCAAATAGGTGACTTCCTGGGATTAAAAAGAAAAAAGAAAAGGGGGAAAGGATGAAAAAACTGACCTTTTGACTCACAGCCTTTGTGCCAGGTTTCCCAAAATTTGTCAATTTGAAGATGCATGGACTTCACCTCCCAGAGTTTCCCACAGCCAGCATTGGGGAATTTTAGGAGTTGGAATCTACACATCTTTGAAGTTGCCAAGATTTAGAAACCTATTTTTATGCCATTCCAGGAATTGCACAGACTTCAGACTAAGACTCTGTGCTGCTCATAACTTTCCAACTGAAATTTCTCCTGACCAGAAATTAAAATCCCCCTTCACAAAACAAAACTGAAAGTCCTTTGTAAAGTGCTCAATTGCCAGTTTAGAAAGGAGGGACTTTTTGAGAGATGGAGGGTAAGTCTTCTGTTTTTCTAGAAAGAAGACAACTCACACTGGAAGGAAACACACTTTTGCTGAATTTGGTGGAAGAACAAAGACTTCTATGGATATTATTCTCCCACTTTAGTTAGTTTTGTTGGGGAGCAGCTCTCCCAGAGATCCCCAGGCCAAGTTAATACGGTAGTCCTCAACTTACAATCATCACTGAACCAAGAATTTCTTTTACAATAACAAGATAGTTGTTAAGTGAGTTTTGGTCCATTTTACAACATTTCTTGCCATTGTTGTTAAGTGAACCAGTTGTTAAGTGAATCTGGCTTCCCCATTGACTTGCTTGACAGAAGGTCACAAAAGGTGATCCCAAGACCCCAGGACACTCCAACCAACATGTTGATTCCCAAGCATCTGAATTTCGATCACATGACCATAGGGATGCTGCAATGTCATAAGTGTGAAAAATTGTCATAGGTTAGTTTTTTCACTAAATGAATGGTTGTAAATCAAGGACTACCTGTAATTTTTTGGAGAGAGAGAGAGAGAGAGAGAGAGAGAGAGAGAGAGAGAGAGAGAGGAAGACACTGAGTCGATGAACAAGAAATAGGACAGGTAGTCCTTGATTAATGACTGGTCGCTTAGTGACTGTTCACACAATATTCATGGTTGCAAAGGCAATAGATTCTACAGAACAAAGGTCTTCAAACTTGGCTAGTGGACTTGTGGACTTCAACTCCCAGAATTCCTGAGCTAACATGACTGGAGGAAGAATTCTGGGAGTTGAAATCCACAAGTCTTAAAGCTGTCAAGTTTGAAGATCCCTACTACAGAAGATGCTATCCTTCAGTCTAGGTACTCTCAACCAAGAGATGCCTTGGATGCTGCAACTCTCTGACTTGGGCCCACCCCAAGATGTCATTGGGTGATCTGCGTGGACTTTCATTACATGGTCATGGCCACCACCTAGCTTATTTTGATCCGCTACGGACACGTCCAGCCCATTCCTGCTGCAAGGTGAACCTAGGCAACTATAAAAATGGAGTAAGAATAACCAAGATTAGTGAAAAATTTGGGAGACAAAAGCCTCTAGTTTTTAACACAAGTCAGAACCAAATATTGCCACTGTGAGGGGGTTTCCATGAAAATGCAGTCCCCAAATACTCCTTACCAGTATCTGCTTTTTGGGCTGGGTCTCCATTAGCTGAATAAAACTGGCTTCCAGAAACCCCAGACCATTTTCCTTAGTTTGATCTGCACTTAAGAATGGTGCATCATTTATGGACTTTCAAGCCCATGGTTGATCTCAGAGAACCTGTCCTAGCCTAGGCCTCTAGATTGCAACTCCCATCATTCTTGAAATTGATTTTATGAAGGATAAGACTATTGGGCTTTTAGTCTTAAATTGGAGATCTGGTTGACTAAGGTCTTCTTAGGATATTAGAATATGGAGATGAGAAATGTCCACTCCTTAAGAGCTGCCTCCCTGAGTGAAGCTCCTTCCAAGACATACTTTCGTCCAGGTGTCTGCAAGATTTGTATAAAAAAACTCTCAACATTAATGTTTATTGGTCTAGGACAGAGGTCTCAAAACTTGGCAACTTTAAGACTTGGGGCCTTCAACTCCCAGCATTCTCCAGCCACCATAGCTAAAGTCCACAAGTCTTTTTTTTTTAATAAAAATTGTGTTGATTTTCAAGAAACAAATATACACAAACAAAACACAAAACATAAAAACATAAAACTTCTTTTTGGAAAGTGGCTCAGTCCCGGGTTACATCTTTTTGTACAGACATAAACTCGAATTCATGCTCACTTTTTATCCCATTTCATATCTTATTCACTGTTCTACATTTTCTATATAGCTTCTCCCTTCTTTTCACTCTCTTAATTCTATTTTATTTATTTCATCTCAATTTAAATCATTATGCGTATATCTTTTGTCTGTTCAATTTCAATTTTCTATTATCTTTTCTCATTAACACAAAATTTCTCCTGTAATCACTGACTGAAGTATGACGCCTTTAAATCTTTCCCCTAAATTTAACACTTCAAATATTATATACTTTTCATTCTGATTCTGCTTAGTACATTCTAAAGGTACATACTACATTATAAAATAAAAAAGAGTAATAAGTTTATAATATAATTAAAACAATAATCCATAGCAAATTAAGCTCTATTAATAAATCCAGTTTTTTAACATTATTTCAAAAATAAATACAACAATACAATCTAATGTACTTTTGCAGAATCTCTTTTTTAATCATATTTTTACCCACTATCTCTGAATAAATCTTGTTTCTTTACATCTTGTTTTAAACCTTTGTAACTTCTCTTCCCTTTTCCCCTTCCTTTCTTCTCCAATCCTGCCTTTTTACCCCCTTGTCTCCTAATCTCCACCTTCTTAATTTCCACCTTCTTCTGTATTCCTCTTTTCTGTTGCTTTCTGACATTGTATCAATTTTTCACCTTATTTTTCCCATTTTTGGTTGTTTTTTTAAATCTTAAATTCTCCATTCTCTTTCCCCTCTTTCCCTTTTCTTCCCCGGCTAAAGTTGTTTGTTCATTAAAGATGGCTTCTTCATCCCAGTCTTCTTGTTCCTGTAGTTTCTTGTAAGTAAAAATCGCCATTTCTAAAAAATGGAAAACAGATCCAGAAGAGCCCTTCCCTTCTTGATCCTCTTGTTTTAGCTTTTTAAATTTCAGCTCATCAACAAGTAGTGCCATTGTGGAAAGTTTTTTTAGACAACCCAAATGTCTTTAGTCTTTCAAATAATGATTTCCAAAAGTCCCAAAGTCACCAAGCAATCCAAATACACACAGACTGTTTCATTTAGCACTTTCTTTTTTGTATACTTTCTCTTCCTGGGGTTATAGTTCAGTTACAAAGCTCCAATTAAAATATATCTTTTAGAAGTCTTGTTACTGTTTAGCTCTGATCTTATAAATTCCAAGCAGCCTCCTCCAACAAAATCTTTTTTTTTTTTGAAAAGAGTTTTATTAATTTTCTACAAACACGCATAACATACAAAACATTAAAAACATCTGCTCTCATATATACTTCCGGTGTGTCGGTTGGTTCATCAGTTTTGTGCATTCATTTTATAGTCAATTACAATTATATTGCATAACAATTCATATTGTCAATCCATATCCTAATATTACTAAAAAAAAAAAAAGAAAAAAAAAGAAAAATTTTTTGACTATACTTTTAATCATTCATGCTTTGTGAGATAACAATACTTTAAACAATTTATTCTATAACAAATCATATAATCACAACAAATCAATCCTAAAAATCCTTTATAGATATAATATTAGTGTTCTATTATCGTATTTTATCATCTAGCCATTGATAAAAAAGATCCCAAATTTCATAAAATTGTTTATCATCTTGCTCTCTAATTTCAAATGTCAATCTACTCATCTCAGCACATTCCAATATTTTCTTAATAATTTCTTCCTGTAATGGTATTTTCTCATTCTTCCAATTTTTAGCAAATACAATCCTAGCCGCTGTTAATACATTTACAATCAAATATTTCAAGTCTTTATTATATATATAGGTAAAATTCCCAATAAAAAAATCTCTGGTTTCAAATCTATGTGTTTCTTTGTCATTTTTTCCAACTACATGTGAATTTTAGTCCAATATTTTCTGGCATCCTCACAAGTCCACCACATATGATAGTATGAGCCAGGTATCTGATGACATTTCCAACATTTTTCAGATTTGTTCTTGAACATTCTTGCTATTCTTTTTTTTTTTTTTATAAAAGTTTTTATTAATTTTCTACAAACAGATAAACATACAAAACATTAAAAACATCTACTCTCATATATACTTCCGGTGTATCGGTTGGTTCATCAGTTTTGTGCATTCATTTTATAGTGTCAATTACAATTATATTGCATAACCACTCATATTGTCAATCCATATTCTAATATTACTAAAAAAAAATAAAAATAAAAAAATCTTTTTCTGACTATACTTTTAATCATTCATGCTTTGCGAGATAACAATACTTCAAACAGTTTATTCTATATTTTATCATATAATCATAACAAATCAATCCTAAAAACTCTTCATATATATAATATTAATGCTCTATTATTGTATTTTATCATCTAACCATTGATAAAAAAAACCCCAAATTGCATAAAATTGTTTATCTTCTTGTTCTCTAATTTCAAATGTCAATCTACTCATCTCAGCACATTCCAATATTTTCTTAATAATTTCTTCCTGCAATGGTATTTTCTCATTCTTCCAGTTTTTAGCAAATACAATCCTAGCCGCCGTTAATACATTTACAATCAAATATTTCAAATCTTTATTATATATATCAGGTAAAATTCCCAATAAAAAGATCTCTGGTTTCAAGTCTATGTGTTTCTTTGTCATTTTTTCCAACCACATGTGAATTTTAGTCCAATATTTTCTAGCATCCTCACAAGTCCACCACATATGATAGTATGAGCCAGGTATCTGATGACATTTCCAACATTTTTCAGATTTATTCTTGAACATTCTTGCTATTCTTGTCGGGGGAAGGTGCCACCTGTAAAACATCTTATACAAGTTTTCTTTATATGCTATTGACATTGTCATTTTATAATTTTGAGACCACAATTTTTGCCATTGCTCTAAATCAATTCCATATCCAAAATTCTTCCCCCATGCAATCATAGTTTCTTTAACTTGTTCTTCCTCTAACTTAATTCCCAATAAATAACCATATAATTTTTTAATTACTTTCTCATCAGTACCCATCAATATCTTATCTAAATCAGTCTGTTTATCGTAGAATCCTTCCATTTTAAAATCTTCATCATATCTTGAGTGTATTTGCGCATATGAAAACCAATTCATCCTTATACCTTGTTCCTCTAAATTTTGAATCGATTTAAGTCCACCCTTTTCATCCAACAATTCCCCATATCTAACTGTTTGTTCCTTTTTATAGATCATAGGATAAGAAAATGCTTCAATAGTCGATAACCAAACTGGAATTTTCAAATAACATTGTTTTTTTATCTTCTCCCAATTTAACCACAAAGACTCCCGTATATAATGTCTTCTAAAATACCCCTGTGTTTTAGTTCCCTTGTACCATAAAAAAGCATGCCAGCCCAACAGTAAATCATGTCCTTCTAATGTCAACAATCTATGTTTTCTTAATGTTATCCATTCTTTGACCCACATCAAACTTGCAGCTTGATAATACAGTTCCCAATTAGGCAGGCCAAAACCTCCTCTAATTCTAGCATCTTGCAAAAGCTTTAGCTTTATTCTCGCTTTTTTACCTTGCCATATAAACTTCAACATGATTTTATTTAAGTCTTCAAAATAGCCTTTTCCAAGTCTAATTGGTATTGTTTGAAAGAGAAATAAAATTCTGGGTAAAATATTCATCTTAATTGTTGAAATTCTCCCTATTAATGACAATTGCAAGTTTTCCCATTTCTTCAAGTCTGTAATTATCTGTTGTTTGAGTTTTTCCAACAAAATCTTAATATTGATTCTTTTCCTCTCCCTTCCCACTTATAGCAAAAAACAGTTTTTTTTCCCCCCAATGCTCAGAAATCTTTATTATCCCCTTGGATTTAATTTTCCAATTTAATTACCTGCTGATGCCAAAATGAGTTTTTCCAATTTCTCCATTCATTTGCTATCACCGTAAGGAAGGAGAGTGAGAAAAAAAAAACTTTCCCTTTTTACTTTCATTCGCCTCTTTTTCCGTCTTCGTCGGGAACGATGTATCTTTAATGAAACTTAAATTCCAGGATATTTAAATGTTATTTATTATCCCAGTCAGCTAAAAACTTTCACTTTCTCAGCTTCCTCCTGCACATTCTTATCTGGATGAAAGCTTCTTTGTGGTGGCCACTGCTGACTGCCACTCCAACACTTTCAAAAAAGGGAGTTAAACCAGCTGAGGAGGGGGGTTGTGATTCCCCCGGACCCCTGCTAGATCTCCCCTATCTTCAGTTACCTCTACGGGGTAACAATAGTCCCCAAATCCAGCTGGATCGGGGGCACTCCAACAGCGAGCGCAGCAGGAACCACGCACAATCATGGATTCCTGCCGCCGCAGAAGCCTTGCAAACCGGAACCCCAATTTAGCTAAAGTCCACAAATCTTAAAGTTGCCAAATTTAGGGACACCTGGTCTAGGAGGAGGGCCTTCTCTGCAATTGACCTGCCCTTTGGAACACCTTATCTTTAGAGATGAGAGTTCCTACTCTTCTGGCTTTCTGGAAGGTAGTTAAGATCTAGCTCTGCCAATTTGAACAGGGATTGAAGAGTATGATCATGCAACCCTGGGGATGGCTGGTAGTTTGAGGGCATTCCCCTGCCTAGTTATCCCTGTTTAGCTTTCTGAACTTTTAATGTTGACTTTGACTTCTAACTTATAAGAACATGGTTTTTTAGCTGTGCCTTTAGTCAGGTGTTTCTATTGATTTATTACTCTCTTGTAAACTACCAGAGTCCTTTAAGTGAGACGGATGGGGTAGAAATTTAATAAACAAATATAATGTGTGCATAAATGACAGATGGGCACCATTGTCCTGGCTTTTTTTTTTTAACCACAACCTGTGGACACCCCTGTATTCATTCCAAAGCATTCTTTTGGCCTCTTCTAGGATGTTTCTTGCCAGGTTTTTCTAAACAGAGAGGCTGTTTTCCCCAGAAAGTCCCATGTGCTGTGGTGTTTTTTTTTAAAGTTTTTAAGAATAATGTTCTTGGAAATAAAGATTACGCTAAAAATTGATGCTTCCCCTTTCAGCCAGGCAGCTTTTTGTTTAATGCTTGACTTATTTAAAAAAAATAAAAAATAAAACACATATCTAGACATTTAAATTAGGTGGAGACTGGGAGGCTCCAGAAACATTTCTGCAGACGTGTGAGAGATTTTGGGCACCACGTTGAGTTTCTCTGCCAGAAAATATTTGCACAAACAACCCCTCTTCTTCCCAAGGCAGCATGCCTGTCTTGGCCAATTCAAGGAATGAAAAAGTGTCTCAAGCAGGTTCCTATTTTGGCAAGCATTGTGCTTCACTCCCCCTATCAATTGTGCCACGCAATTATGAGCCAGGGATTAACCTAGTTTGGACAGATCCATTTTAAGGCAATGACAAGGCAGGTAGAAGAGTAGATTGTTGTCTGAGTCACTTGGAAAGCTTCCTGCTGCCTCATGAGAAGCAGCCCTGGACTTCATTCAGAGGCTATCACCTTCAGATAATATATTTTGAGTTGTGAAGTTAATCTCATTGTTTGTGTCAAAGCCCAAAGCACGAGGCCAGATTTGCTTTCCAGGACAACAAAGGTGGCTGTTTCCCAACATGCTTCTCTCACCAGTGAGTTTTTTTTCCCCACCCATTCAGCTTGGAAGATAATGTTAACTCTGCTGTGGTTTGGGAGCTAGAAATGTTGAACAAGGTTTCATTTGAGGAAAGATAAGTTTCAAGGGCAACGTGATTCAAAGGAGCTGGAAAAGAAGGCTTGGCATGACGATTTGCAAAAAAGTACATCTTCAGTTTCCTTGCCAAAATCCCCTCAGAAAGGGGGCTCAGAATCCGTAAGGTGGTAGGCGGGGCATCATAAGAGAAGCCTGCCCCTTTTGTACACATGTGTTCACATTGTTCCACCCACAGCCTTGCAGATTTTGATTCATCTGCATGGATTTCCCTGTATTGATTCAACAATGATGCTCATAAAGTTATCAGGCCCACTTGATTTCTCTGCATTTGAGAAGAAGTCATGAAGCCACGACACAGTATGTCCTCCCAAAATAGTATTTCTCAGCATTGGTCATTCTAAGAGGTGTGGACTTCAACTCCCAGAATTCCCCAGTTCAGAAACACTGCTCCAGAAGGTGTTTTAAGTATATTTGGGGTTTCTGCTGACACATTCACCTTAACGTCAGTCAATGGTGTATCAACTGACCACAGACATTTATCACCGAGAGAAGAGAATGTTTGTAGTTCAGGGTTGAACATCTGCAAGAAAACACACTCAAGAGAATACCGAAGACGCCACAGTTCTTAGTAGTCCCTTGAGCATGTTTTCTTGCATATGGTTCATCACCTAACTAGGTAGCTATGCTTAGAATACAGTATTGCAAGTTAACTCTGCTCACAGCCAGGAGTTCAATCCTGAGCAGCTCAAGGTTGACTCAGACTTCCATCCTTCTGAGGTTGGTAAAATGAGGACCCAGATTGTTGGGGGCAAGATGCTGACATTTGTAAACCACCCAAAGACTGCTGTAAAGCACTAGGAAGCAATATATAAGTGCTATTGCTATTGCTAGGTAACATCATCAGAGCTAGAATAAAGTGGGGTTTGTGCTTTCCCCCTTCTAGCACTGATGATGCTACCTAGTCGGGTAATGAAACTTCTGCAAGAAAACAACCAAACTCAGAGAGCACTAAAGAACCCATTTGTCAAGGGTGACACCCCCCACCACTATTGCAGTCAAACATCTCTTTAAAAAACAAGCTGCCTTTTGTTGCTGCCACACTAAAGGATGGGGAACTGGGCAGCTGTCCCATGGTGAAACCTCTTCAGATGGATCTGCCCAGCTTCAAAGGAAATGTGCTTCGAAAACATGCCATTTTCCTCTAACCTGAAAGCAGAAAAGCTTTTGCTAGCATCAACAAGGCCTCTTTTTCAGGGATGCCCTGAGAGTAGGAGAAGGCAGCTGCAATGGTGCCATTGGTGCCCTGACCTGGCTTTTAGGTGCATGGGAAGCATTTCTGACTTATGGCTGCTGCTGCTGCTTCTGCTTGTGCACTGGGTGTGTTGTAGGAAGAATTATTTTTCTACCATTCAGTCTTGGACTTCTTGAAACCAATTATAAGAAGATCAGAGAAGGCCAACTCCACTGGTATGGATATGTCCGGAGAGCAGCACCTTCCACCATGGCCTACAAACTAGAAGTCAATGGCTGGTGACTTCGTGGGCATCCGAAACCTGCAAAGCCTCTGAAATGGGAAGCCATCACTGGGTGGGGTGAGGGCAAATCATGTTTACTGGACCAAAGGAGTTATGCCACTGGGTAGTCAACATGGGGAGTCAACATGGGGAGTCACTGTTGGGGGACACTGTGGACTAGTGAGCAGCTTTCTAGCATCACAGTGGGAGGTTAATGGATAGCTCAGATGCAGGGATTTCCCCAGAGGGGTGTTAGAAAGTCAAGATGGTGGCCATGACTGCACAATTAAAACTGCAAGGCAGTTCATGTATAACATCTTGACTTTTCTGTTGCCCCCTCCCTGAACTATTACTCATCACAATTCTCCTCTGAAATTGAAAATGCAAGAAGTGAGTCACTCCCATTATGTGTGGATTGAGGATATCAGTGGCAAGGGGCTTGTGTGATTCGCAAGGATCCATCCCTTATGAGATTCCTTCATGCCCAATTTGAAAGCAAAGTTGATTATTTACTGTCCCAGGAGTCTAAAAAACTATAACCTGGATTTCCTTGAGGGCTGTTTTAAGATGGGTATTTAGAAGGAAGTTAAGGTGAGATCACTAGAATCACTGCAGGTAGCATAGGATACCAGTAGCATCAAGTGATGCAGTGTCATCTCAGGAAAAACTCATGTTTGGAAGCTGTAATGTCAAGGCATTGCTTTGTAAAGGCAATATTCTTCCTCCCTCTCTTTCCTATATTTAGCTTTACTGATCAGGCTGCAAAAAACAAATGGATTTCTTTAATTGTTACTTCTGGGACTCTCTGTCCATTTATTTATTAATTACATTTCTAGACTGCCCACTCAGAATGAGTTTGAGGAACACAGATTGAAAACATGAAGTGTCAAACACAGTCAGAAGATCTGGCCCAGAATTTCGAATCTCTGGATATTGATTCTGCAAACACAAGGGATGGTTTTAACCTGTGAAAAATCCAGTATTTTGAGGGTTGGTGGTAAATGTGGAATTTTGAACAAACTTTGTAATACTTCTGTCTTTACAAAACTGCAGCCATGCTAAACACATAACCAGACACAAAACAGCCAAAACCTTCCCAAGGAATCAAATGTAAGTAAGGCAAAGGAGTTTCAGAAACAAAATACAATTATCTCAAAAGTAATTGTTTCCTTTGATGTGTGTCCCGGTACAGAAAAGAAGGTGCATTACTGCTTTGTGTTTTGTCAGCTTCTCAGTTTGTATGTATGCATGTTTATTTATACTGATGAATTAAGGTCTTATGGTGATTTACAACAGACAATGAAAACATTCACAGCAAAAAATAAATACAAGGAATGAATATTTACAGAAAATATAAAATCACCAGCACCACCAATAATTAATTTACACAGCTAAGTTAGAAACCCAAATCAATCAATTAATTTGGAAATTAAAAACAGGATAAGATGGCGGCTCTCAAATAATCTCTAAACATTCAATGGAAAAATTCAGTTTTAACCAACTTCAGGAATTCCAACATCATGCGAGATGGAGGGCAGACATACTTTTCTTTATGTCCTAGTATGCAAAACTGAAATAACAAAAAATCTGGAGGGGCTGGAAACTTGGCAAGCACCAAAGAAGCTGCCAACAGGTGTGTTGGGGCTCCAGATGTGTTTGGAAACCCCAGTTTGAAGCTCATGGTCTCAGCACAACTGGAAGACCTCAGTTGGAGAAAACCAAAGGAAGGAAATATGGTTTTCTCTCACAAATCTGTTCATATTTCTAAATCCCCAGTGAATTTCAGGTCCCTTGTTCTGTCAAGGGCAGTTCAGATGCCCAGAGCCTGCCCAATGTGTGCTGCACTCAGGTACCGGGGATGATTCTGACCCTGATTACATGAAAGTTCTTCTTTCCGGATAGGTTGCCAGCAGCATTTCCCTTCTTTGCAACATTCCTGATTCAAAGAACGAACCTGGTACTTTAAAAAATAGGACACTTGGCCTAAGAAGTTGTTGTGATTTTTTTTTTACTTGACCACTGTTGTTGTGATTCTTGTGCAGCTGAGTGCCTGAGGTAGTAAATCCATGGGACACCCTTATTTTGTGTACTAATTACTATACGTATGTTTGTAAGCAGATATTTGTACAAGCAGAGATAACTAAGTACTTCCCGTCTTCCTCTTGGAATGGGGGCAGCACTTGGGCACATCATTTGCTCATGTAAACACTTTGTGATTTCACTTTTCTGGAGGTGGGGTGCCTATTTCTGAGGCTTGTTCCTGTTCCTCCCTCGTGGAAGCACAGCTCAGCTATGTATCTTCCAGAACTCTGGATCCCCCCCCCCCCGTCCGTGCCCATCCCTTGCAGACCTTCAAAGAAAAGAGTTCACTCCAATCTTTTAATCTGCCCAGGGACAGTTTTCTTTGCTGCTGGGAGCCTGGAAATGGGAAAAGAGGCTGCTCAGCTTTGCCTGCTCTCTTTGGAAAAACTTGAATGGGGAGGGGGGGGATTGGGCAGCTGATGCCTTCTCCCTGCTCCCAGTTCCTGCCTTGCTTCCTTCCGGCCTTGCCTGCCTGCCTGCCCCTCCTCCCTGCCGGCTGCGTCTGCTGGTGGGAAAAGCTGCCTGGTGTTGGGAGGCTTTGGCAGCAGAGCGGCTCAGCTGAAGAGGAAGCCTGCAGCACTCCAGTGACCCACTAACCTTCTTCTTCCCTGAAGAGCTGCAACAAAGCAGCCAGCCTGTGAGGGCTCTCTCTCTTTCTCTCTCTCTCACACTGATCGCCTTCCTCGGGCACACATTCCCTTGCACGCCTGTCTCAGCTTGCAAATCCCTGGTTCACACTGGCATCCCGTGGGGGCTTCCCTCCTTTGCTCACATGTGAGGATGTGTGCACACTGCCAAGGCCTCCCCTCCCTCAGGCCCTTCCCTCCCTTGTACATCCCTTCTGGGCAGGCAGATTTTCCCCAACACACACACACCTCTCTCTCCCTCTCTCTCTCATACACACCAACACTCACTGATGCATGCAAATGGCACCAAGGCAAAGTAGCTGGGCCGAGAGACAGCTGGGTGACCTGGGTCCACAATGGATCACTTGGCTAAACTTTGCTCATCTGAAATGGTTGAGGATTTTGTGGACCTTGCAGGGGATGCAATGCTCTTTTGTTGTTAAGCTCACCAGATGTCTCCTATTTTGCAGGGAGCTTTGTGAAAATCTTGGAACAGCTAAACTTAGATTAAAGTCTCCTGAGCACTTGATTGTAATTCACAAATGTCTTCATCAATCTCTGTTGTTGCTTTCTTTGTTTCTGACACAGCAGTGCTTTCCTCCTGTCACTTATCCTTACTTGTACACATAACCTCCTTCTTGTTTGCTCATATGCAAACACACACAACATCTCTCAGTCTGAAGCTTTCAGACAGATCAGCGGCCCTCCGATTCAAATTGGACTCTGCTCCATTCGTGCCTGGCTGGGTTGACTTCCCAGCAGCTTTGAAGGCAGCACTCCTAGGATTTCAAGATGGAGGGATGACCAACTATCTCCTCAGGGTTCTGAATCAGCTGGATGTCCAGTCACCCCTCCCCCCATGCTCAAGGGGTTGTTGACATCTGGGACAGAATGGGATGCCAAGAGTGACCTTCAGGGGGTTTCAAAAATGCAGCCCACCAACCTGCAGTATAGCAGGGAGTGACAGACAGCTCATAAGAAACTCTAAGGCCTTCCTCCATCTCATGTCTTGGTATCTTCCTGGAAACTTCCATTGTGTTTTCTCAGCCATGAATGGAAGTGATTAACTCTTGTATTCTACAGATTTGTTTTCCTGCTTCCCAACCTAGCCTTCAGCTTGGGGATTTCCTTGGCAAGGATGAACCGCCATCTGGCCTCTTGAGCTTTCTGATATCAGCTAAAGTTGGCCAGGTGCTATTCCCCAGGCAACATAACAGATTTTTTTTGGCTAAGCTTGACTCTTGGTAAGTCCAAGCACACCAGAGGTGATATTCAGCAGGTTCTGACCAGTTCTGGAGAACCTGTAACGGAAATTTTGAATAGTTCAGAGAACCAACAAATCCCACCTCTGACTGGCCCTGCCAACCCCATCTCTTCCATGCCTCCCATTGAGTCCCAGCTGATCAGCTGGTTGTTATTTGGTTGCCCTGAACAGGAGAACAGAGCTGGAAAGCAGGTTAGCGGGGTGGGAAGGGAATGGGGATTTTGCAGTATCTTTCATCAGAACCGGGAGTAAAACAATTTGAATCCCACCACTGATGCGCACATCCAGGTAGTTTTCTTGGTGGACCAATTAGCCAAACTGAAAAGATCTCCAGGAACTGCTGATAAGGTCCATTTACTGAAGTAGGAAGCCCTCCCGCCCCCCAGTGAAATAAATAAGTCTTCTGTAATCTTCTTATGTTGAGGTTTTTTTTTCTTCCTAACAGACTGAAAGATCTCCTTTGAGTGGGCTGGGTTGTCTCCACCTAACCACTGTTGATCCAACAACAAATTTGACTAAACAGATTTAGATGGCTATAATATTGTTTTTCATAGATTGTGCAAAACCAGCTCTCACATTTGGCAACAGCATGGAAGGTGGGGTCCTTGGTGTACTCTCTGCTTGGCTGTTTACTTTCAGACGTTTCATTATCCAACTAAGTAATATCTGGCTAATGATGTTCCCCAGTTGGGAATTAAATGTCTGCAAGCAAACAACCAAGTTCAGAGAGCACTCCACAGTTCAACCCTGAGCTACAAATATTGTTTTCTATAGGTAATATGGAAAGGACTTGCCACTGCCAGCTTCTGGGATGTTTTTTAAATTCCCCAGCTAGTTAACATCCTCAGATTCTTTCAGTCCTCCTATACAAGTTATACTTAGGCCTGACAAATACCCATTGCCTTGCTGGTTAGATCTAACATGAAGTTGTGGACTGCCAGTGACAGATATCTGCTTGACTCTGAATATATTTATTCATTTTCAGAAAATAATCCAAATGCAGCAACCATTATTTATCATCTATAGTGCTCAAACATGCCATCCTCCAAAGAATTCTGCTCAAGGGATCCTCCTTAGAACAGCCTTGTGAGATAGATTGGGTTCAAGGGTTCCTAGTGAACTTCATCAACCGCCACTCTTTTTGCAAAGCATTTTGCTGCTTAAGGAGTTTCAAAAGGAGGCTCCTGAAACTAAAGGTCTCCTATGATTTTTCCAAATTGACACCCTCTAATTGTGCTGGGTCCCAACTTCCATATTTCCCAGATGGGATGCTGGAATTAAAGTGTTGAAGTCCAACAGGTCAACTGCAGTATGGATGCTGTCTATGATTTAGGGCAACCTTCTGCTGTTACTTCCTTCATCCAGGCTGCCTGACCAAGGGTTAAAGTTGTAATACTTGCCCCAGTAAACCTCCAGTAGTTCTGCAGGGTCACTTTCTTGCTTTTCCACAGCACATAACAATGTTATCTATGTCTCCTTTTAAGCAGTGGATTGTTCTGTGGGTTAAACATTACAGAGGATGGAAGGAGAACAAATGTGGAATTTTCTTTGTTCCTCTGACCAAAGAAGCAGAGTCACAGCTGGTGATGTTCCTTGCCAGAAGGAGACTGAGAAGATGGTCTTTAGGTGAGCTTAGCAGCCCATCAAGCATAATTGTCCAGCTCATTGTCCCCTTTGGGGGTAACAGTGTGCAGAGTGGAAAAAAAAAATTAAAAAGAGTACAGGTAGTTCTTGACTTACGACAATGATAGAGCCTGTCAATTATGGTTGTGTCATGATGGTCGTAAACAGCTCATCATGAGACTGACTCAATTTGTACAACTTTTTTTGTGATTATTATTAAGCCAACACCACAATTGTTAATAGAACCCATTGTTTGCAATGGGTCATTTTTTTTATGGAAACCAGAAGTAAACACCAGTTTCCAGCAAAACCATAATAAATCATAGACAAGTGACCACAAAGTGCTGCAAACTCTGTAAATGGGGGTCGGCTGCTAAGTGCCCAAAATGTGGTCATGTGATTGTGCAAGAGGGAGTAGTGATATCATAACTTTATAATTAAGTTATAAGTAGCTTTTTGATGGTTCATCATAACTGGAATTTGAATGGTCACTAAGAGACCTGTCATAAGTTGAGGACTACCTGCAAGCCAAACAAATGAAAGGTACAAGAAATAAAAAAGCAAGGGTAAATTATACCAACACACTGCCATACTTTCTTGAAAGATTGAAAAGAAAGTTGAGGTTGGACAGATTTGATGAGATCCTGAAAAAAGAGAGAAGTGACAATTTTAAAGAACAAAGGACAATGCATTTCATTTTCCCTTGCACATAGGTGCAAATTGTTTCTGGCTCTAGAGGACAATGCTCATCTCCATTACAAAGCCGAAGAAGAGCCAGAGCTATCCGAAGACGTCTCCGTGGTCATGTGGCCGGCATGACTAAATGCCGAAGGGGCACGGAACACTGTTCCCTTCCCACCAAGGTGGTCCCTATTTTTCTACTTGCATTTTTACATGCTTTCAAACTGCTAGGTTGGCAGAAGCTGGAACAAGGAATGGGAGGTCACTCCGTTACCTGGTGCTAGGGATTCGAATCACTGAACTGCTGACCTTTCTGATCGACAAGCTCAGCGTCTTAGCCATTGAGCCACCGCGTCCCTACTAAAAAATTACTTCATTTTCCCTACTAAACACAATTAACTTGAACTGATGCATTAATTTTCAGATTCTTACTCTGACTCATACTATCTGTTCAACATTTGCTGCACATAATTTGGGATTTAAATCAATAACATGGTATCATCTGTTTACAAGACTACATAATTCATTTCTCCACTAATTGGTCTCTAATGTTGCAAGCATTCTTCATGTTTTTGTCCATAAATACAGTATGAAACATCTTTGTCTTACACTTTGCTCAGGGCTGACCTAGTCTCCAAGCATGCCATTTATGCTCAGACATGCTTTAATTCCATCATTTATTTCTCTTATCATATTTGGTGACCAACCGTCAACTTCATATTTGCGTCAAATATTCTATAAGTCAATGTGATTCACTTCATCAGATGCTGCTTCCAACCACCTGCATATAATACAGTATATGATCTCTTTCATATTCATATATTTCTCAAGTCTGTGCTGAAAAAAAAACTGGTCCCACTATAAAATGCTATAGCATTTCCCAGATTTTGTTCATTGTAAACTTTTGTACCCTTCCAATTAGATTTTGCCAAATAGCTTTCCAGATGCAATTGTCAAAATATAACCATAAGAACTTCATATCCTCCTATATTTTACTTTAATTCTCTTATTCTTTTTTCTTCCTGGACTGACCTATATTTTGACCCTATTCATAATTTAATTTAAAATTCATTTTTAATATTTAATCAACTGTAAAATTGACACTTTTGTTTCTTTTGATATATTTTGGACATGATGCCTTCAAATCAGTGTTGACTCTTGGAAGCGACTCCTGGACTCGTCTCTGCAATTTTCTTGGCTTTTCAGAAGTGGTTTGCCATTGCCTACTTCCTAGGGTTGGGCAAAAGTGACTGCCCCAAGGTCAATCAGCCAGATTAATGTTCAAGGTGAAACTAGAAATAACTTTCATCTACAAGATCAGGTTGGCTCCATTCAGGTCTATGACATTTCTTTGTTTTCTCTTAGTTTGAAGTGCAACCATTTATCTATTTTTCAAATTTTATGTCTCTCATTAATTCATGCTCTTTACCATTTCATCCTATCACTTTCCAAGTCATAGCTATCTGTACAGCACAATCATCACCAGAAAATAATCTCAAACATTCATCCTGACTTGAGCCAATGAGTCAATTGACTCTTCCCCACATGATTTTGCATAAAATCAAGAAGGTGCAGAAAACATTGGCAGTCTTATGTCTATAGAGATTCTCAGTCATCCTAGTCATGGTTGTCCGAAAGGTGCTTTTCTCAAGAGGCAACTTAATGTCTATTGCAAAATTGAGCATCCCTTATTCAACAGAAGGGGAGGGATATGACCTCATCTATCTCCTGCCCACAACTTGGTCCTTTCAGCAGTTCCACGTGGGCTCCACACCCATTTGCACCACTGAGATGACCCTGAGGACACAGAAAAACCTCCAAGTTGCCTCAATGTCTCTTTAAAAGCATGCAAATGATCAGCTCTGTCTTCAAGGAGTATAAATCCTTCCATCTTTCCCCATTCATTCAGAACTGAAGAAGCTTCTTGGATGAGAAGTGAAATGTCTTCAAAGAAAAACAAGAAAGTCCTGTTGCATCTTGAAAAAAACACCTGGGACACTGGCAGTTTTACCTAAACTTGTGCCATGTGCTGTATGGTTTGGATCCAAGACCAGGATGTGGTTTTTGTGTCTTGCAGATGAACTGCCCAAACATTGGAAGTTGTGGGAACTGGAAGACAGAAACAGGTGAATGAGCAGTAGGGACCTTTGTGTCTTCTTTATTTATTCATTCAATATCTATAGCCACCCATCTCAGTCAATCTCTATCTTCTGCAATGCCCCATTTTCAAAGCTTGTGGCTGTACCTCCTCAGGTCCCAAGCAGGCTTTCCTTGCTGATCTCCCCAAATCTCTGTGGCTGTGCATTTTCCTGCCCTCTGAACAAGGGGGATCTGAATGGTGTGACCTTGGCCAGCTACATAGCTTGAATAATAATTTTCCCCTCCCTGCACCAGACAGGGTGGTGGTTGTTGTTGTTGTTCCTCTTCTTCTTCTTCTTCTTCCCCTTCCTCCTCCTCCTCCGTGCAATCTCATTCCCAGGGTCATAGCAGGCTGCACGGCCTCTCTGTATTTATAGCAATGGGCCTCCTCCCTGCTTCCCCTCTCCACAACCACCAGGCAAAATAGAGGCACCAGATGGGGCCTGTTTTTGGCACGTGCTCTGGGAACGCAAGGGGATAAGATTGCCGTGGTCTCTTGGGGGAAGGGAAGTAGAGGAACGAAAGGAAGAAAGAAAAGAAAAGAAAAAAGAAAAAAAAATATTTTTACATAAATGAGCATATATCAGAGGCCAGGAAGATGGAGAAGACAATTCATTTGCTAAAGACTACATTGCATTCTTTATTGTGGACACAGGAATCTTGCAAAGGACAGGATCTATTTCTTCCTGTTTTACAAATGTTCCTTTGCAACAGTTTGTTCAGATCTGCCTCGTGCCCAGGGCAATGACTATTTATAATTAAGCATAAAAATGAGTTGAGGGAAAGGGCCCCATAAAACTATTTACTGTATTTCACAGAGCAGTTTGTTTCACAGAAAAATGAAAAGAAGGATGATTTGTCTGTAACTATGTTTGCACACCATAGTATCCCATAAGTCATGGCTTACTTTGAACACGCGGGCAGTTTGTGAACTCATGTCTTTTCATATGTTTCCTCCTGATTTTCTTGCCATCATTGTTTGACATACTGTTATATCTTGTCAAACAATTTTATCATGTTAGAACAGAATTGGAAGGGACCTTGGAGGTCTTTTAGTCCAATCTCTGTTCAAGCAGCAAACCCTATACCATCTCAGGCAACTGGTTGCCTAGTCTCTTCTTGAAAACCTCCAGTGATGGAGCATCCACAACTTCTATAGGCAAGCTCTTCTGTTGATTAATTGCTCTTTCTGCCAGGAAATGTCTCCTTAGGTCTAGGTTGCATCTCTCTTTGATAAGTTTCCATCCATTATTTCTTGTCCTGCCCTCAGGTGCTTTGGTCTACCACCTCTTCTCTGTGAGAGTCCCTCCATTGCTATCATATCACTCTTCTTGTTGTTGTCCAGGGACAATCTGTCAAGACTGGGAAGGAACCATAACGTGTGAGTCTGTGATTTGTAAATCAAGATTTCTGCATTGTCTTCAAGGACAGCCCCATATAAAGTATATTGTAGTAGTCCAGACAGAAGGCAATTAAGAGGAAAGAAAACATGAGAATGGAATTATCAGACATCAGAAGTTCTAGTAACCAAAGATGGCTGAAATGCTCTGTGCTGCATGGCACTAGGATTTTGATGCATATAAGAAACAGATCTTTCTTTCTTTCTTTCCTTCCTTTCTTTCTTCCTTCCTTCTTTTTTCTTTTCTTTTCTTTCTTCCCTCCCTCCTTCCTTCTTTTTTCTTTTTTTCTTTTTAGTGATTTCTATAGCTGCTCATCTCAGCCAAGTAATTCTTGGCAGTTTACAATTCTAAACCTGTTAAAATAAATATCCCCCCAAAAATAAATGCATGCAGCAGCTTAGATAGTGAACCAACTAACAGCAAATCCAAAAATGAGGCCTCCCGCACATTGTGACTTCCAGGCCTGGCTTCTTTTCACACTGGACTGGTATCTGCCAACTTAAACTGCAAAAAGTTCCTGACATCTCTATAAATGATATCACAAGGTCAGCAGCAACATGTGGTTGTGACAGGAGTATGCCTGGTGGGGTGGGGGCATCATGTACTGTAAAAAAAAAGTCAAGATGGCAACTGTAATGGTACAGTTGAAGGCACTGTGTTGACTTTTTTGATCCCTCAATAGACCAGTCAGTCTGGACATTTGTTTGCCATCCAGTTCTCCAAGCCTGCTTGATGGAAACATATTAGAACTGGGGTAAATGGGCATTACTGGCTAGATTTTGTTTTGGGTTCTAATTGCAGGTTGCCATCCAAAGTTGAACAAAAGAGCCAGGCAATATTCACCCCGTCAAGTTCTCTAGGTGCTCCGAAAGAAATTAGAACCATAGTCAATGTCTAGCACTATCCGCCAGAGGTTGGCATGCTCCACACTATAAATAGGCCAATACAGATGTGGGGAAGTCCACATACCCCAAGATTGAAAAAACATTGACCTACACCCTTGCAACAACATTTTGGTTGTTTTAACCAGGTGAAAGAAATTCAGGCAAGCCCCAGGGTCCAAAGTTGAGTAAGGGGCTCTTGTGAAGCAAGGATAAATATCAGTCAAAATAAAGTGGGTGCATAGATGTCACCAAAGGCAGCAGCAAAAACATCATTCCGATCTCAGTTATAATAAAATCCCAAGAGCTGTTTCAGTAATTGTAGTTTCTGGGGTCATTGACATCATTGGGCAGAAAGAAGAATCCAATTCTGTTCACCACGGGTCTTGTGAACTAAGCTTGAGTGGAAACTCACATAAGTGATTTCTCCAGCTGAGACAGGTCTCCCCATGTAGCTAAATCCAGCACAAGCATGACCTGGTATCTTCTTGGTCCTGCCATGACCCCTTGATGTTGCCTTCATTCCCTCTCCAGCCCTAAACAAGGCCAACTTCAGTCATCCTTATCTGAACTGGTATGAAAGTCATTTTCCCCTTAAGCCAAACTGCCTCTAATGACAACTGCACAGTGTGTAAAGTCTGTCCCATTTTGTCACAGTGTGTAAAGTCTGTCCCATAATCTATCAGTCAGGAAACCAGAAGGGGGTGAGAACAGAATGCAGCTTCTTTATGTTGTGGATTGAGGCGGACATCTACTACGGTCTCTGCTTCCTTGGCTGCAGCTGTTCTGTAATTAACTTAAGAACTGGGCAGGGCAGCATTGACTTGAGCATTGATCCCCAAATTTCTATCTTCTGTTTTTATTATCTAACCATTGGTAAAATAGGTCCCATATCAAGAAATATTCAGTTTCTTCTTTTTCCTTAATAGTAAAGCATTAATCTTTCCATTTCTGGACATCCAAATATTTTCTTCATTATGCCCTCATCATTCTTCCATTGTTGTGTAAATACAATTCTGGCCGCAGTTAATACATGTAAAATCAGATATAAAGTCCTTTTATCATATTTTTATGGCAGGATGCCCAATAAAAATATTTCTGGTTTCAAGTCTACATGCTGCTTTATCATTTTTTCCAACCATTTTTTCCTCGTCCATTATTTTTTAGCTTTTGGGCATGTCCACTACATATGGTAATATGAATCGAGTATCTGACTGCACTTCCAACATTTAGCAGATCTATTTTTAAACATTGTCTTGATAGTCCTTGATAGAGACAGATTTTTTAAGAGGGGCAATCTGATCTTGTGGTTAAGGCACTGGGCTAGAAAGCAGGAGATTGTGAACTCACATTCCACCTTAGGCATGAAAGTCAACCAGATAACTTTGAGCCAGTTACTTTCTCTTAGCCCAATCCACCTCACAGATTTGTTGTTGTGAGTAAAGTAGAACAGTGTGTGAGAAATTGTTGGCTGCCTTGAGTTATTTGTAAAAATAATAAAGGAAAGGAAGGAAGGAAGAAAAGAAGGAAGGAAGGAAAGAAGGCATCCCTTGTTCTTTCTCTATCGCTGCATGCAAGGATTCTCTGCTCCAGTACATCTTAGTTTGTACAGTGAGATAAGAAAATGCAGAGATTCCAGCACTTCTACACAAAGTTGGATGCAGTTAATGACTAAAATTTCAAGGGTTACTGGGCAAAATTGTGCCTTTAAGCCAGACTGTTCAGTCAGTAATACTGGACTTTGGACCTGGATGAGTTTCATGTGAGTCATAGTCACTCATGCCCTAGTCATCCCCAGATCTATTATTGTAATGCACCCTACATGGGGCTGCCCTTGAAGAATATCCAGAAGGTTCAACTGCTGAAGAATGCAGTGATGTTGGCAGTTGTAGTTGGTGTACTTCCAGAACAGCATAGGTTACACCTCTGCTCCATAAGCTGCATTGGTTCCCAGTTTGCTTCCAGATCTAATTCAAGATGCTGATTTTAATGGTATGAAATCAAGTTATCTATGGAAGTATCTCCTCTCCAGCATCAGGTCTGGCAAAGAAGGTATGCTGTGGGTTCCATCTGGTAGAGGCCTATGCTTGATGGGTCCCAGGATGTGGGCCTTGCATCCATGTCACCCACTCTATGGAACAGTCTGTTTAACCAAATTAAGTTAACTCCATTCCTGCTGATGTTCAGGAGGTCCCTCAAGATCTAGTTGTGTTGTCAGGCTTGGCGGTGGCGGCGGGGAGTTTCTAAAGTACCAGTAACAAAGGAAAGGAGAAAGAGATGATAAAGAAATGTGATCCTTGAAACCCAACTCGTATGTATCTGCTCTTGTTTTTTAGTTTAACTTTATTTAGCTGAGATTATGACTGAATAGATGCTGGAGGATGGACAACAGTGAAAATTCAGCATACATGGGAATTGGACAGGTGCTGCATGAACTGAATCAGATCAGACAATGTTTTCCAAACCTGGCAACTCTAAGATGTATTCCCAACTGGGGGATTTCTGGGAACTGAAGTCCACACATCGTAGTTGTTAAAGCCCCTGTCCCGCTGCACTTATGGATGCAAAGAGGATGTAAAATGTTAAAAAAAGCTTGCCATCCGTTGGAAAACACTATGCATCCATTGTGTACTCACTGCATACGTGTTTCATACGCTCTATCCCTCAAGCATCTGTCCACTGAGATTTCATCCACGCAAGAAGTTTTGAGCTGCACAAAACTTTGTGAGCGGATGAACTTTCTGCCGCGTACGATGTACATCCGTGACATATACGGGCAACAAATGTTCTATGTCCATTATCATCCGTTAAACGTCCGCTATATCCTCTTGGCATCCTCTGGCCATCCCCTTAACTCACATCTGCTGCAGATGAAAATGGAAAGAGGGAGGAAACGAAAGGTGCACGGAACGTCTACACAGCGTTAGTAGCACGGAAATAGAAAGGATGTAAGCGTATGCATCTCATATATAAAGGATTAAAACAGACAAAATGTTTGTATCTGGGATGTATCTCGGATATTTAGGAGGTCTGCAGTATGTCTAGAGTATGTAGAAGGACACCTAGCGGACTACCAATATTTCCTATAAAAAGGGGGAGAAAATCATCTGGATCTCAGTACGAGTCCAGCAGCCGTGGTGTACAGACCTCTTCATCCTTGGTCTTGGTCTTCCACATTATCAATTGTTCTCCATCATGGATTATGACACAGTCCATATGATAGCTGCACTCATTCATCACCAGAACCAAAACCTGTTCAGACTGTTTCACCTTTCATACAGAAGGAGAAGAAGGAGATGCCCAAGAGCTGTGTGGGTCCGAGGATGGATCATGAGAAGAATGGAGTTTGGACTCTATGACCAGTTGATGGTGGAGCTGAGGAATGAAGACCCTCGTGCATTCCATCACTTCATGAGGATGCCACCAGCCATGTTTGATGTTGTAGAGCGTCTGAGACCCAGGTTGACCAAGCCTAGCACCAACTTCCGTGCCAACCTGGACCCTCGACTGAAGGTGGCACTGACTCTGTGGCACCTGGCCTCTGGAACCACATACAGAAACATGCAGTATGCGTGGAGGGTGCCACACAATAGCATCAGCAAAGTGGTCAGAGAGTGGTGCAGGCCATCATCAAAGAATACATGGAGGAGCTCCTCAAGTGCCCCACCACTGAACAAGGCTGGAGGAAACTTGCAGAAGAGTGGTATCAGAGGTGGAACTTTCCTTCCCACCATAGATGGGAAGCACGTGGCCTGCAAAGCTCCAGCCAACTCAGGGTCCACTTATTTCAACTACGAGGGCTTCTTCAGTATCATCCTCTTTGCCATGGTTGATGCTGACTACAAATTCATCTACATCGATGCTTCAGGCAATGGGTCAGCTTCAGATGGCCAGGTATCCAATGCTAGTGACCTCAAGGATGGGCTGGAACGCAACCTCATAATGGCTTTTCCAGATCCAGACATAATGACTTTTCCAGATCCTACCCAATGACACACAAGATGTGCCCTACTTCATCATTGGTGATGACGCCTTCTCCCTCAGAACCTACCTCATGAAGCCGTACAGTTCAAGATACCTCACCCGTGAAGAGAGGATCTTCAACTACAGGCTGTCCAGGGCAAGACGGGTGGTGGAGAATATCCTTGGCATCCTGGCCAACAGGTTCCAGATACTTCTCACCACCATGCAGCTTGAGGCACATACTGTGAGGAGCATCGTGGAAGCTTGCTGCATCCTGCACAGTCTCATGCGCACCTGCTAACCAGTGTTCCAGAACAGACTTGTCGACCATCAACAAGGGAATGGGGACATGGAGCCTGGGGAATGGAGGCAAGGATGAAACCTGATAGACACTGTGGATGTACAAGGCCCCAACAGAGCTTCACATGAAGGGAAGAAGCAGCGCAACCTACTGAGACACTGGTGCAACTCCCCAGCTGGAGCAGTGGAGTGGCAAGACAGGATGAAAGATGATTAATGGATGCTTCCTTGTGGCTGTCGCTTAACACTGATGAGATTGTGTCATGTATGTTGAGTGGTCCTACAATGAATAGGGCATTAATAAAGAGCTTTGTTTAATTTAAAATGTGTTGATCAATGAATAACTTGTTATTGATAATAAAGTCCATATGTGTGGCAGCTGGGATGGGGGACCATACAATCCCACTATGCTTGCACTGGAGGTTTATCTATCCCACAACTATCCTTATCTATCCCACAAGCATGCAAAGGCTTAATCATTTGTGAAAAGTTTTCACCAACACTTTACTAAGGAAAAAAAATGAACCAAGTGTCTTAAGCAAAGATAACCTTTATTAACTGTCTTAGGTAAACTTTATGACTTTATTAAATAAGCAAAATGAACCAAGTAAACTGAATTAAGTGTGTTAAGCAAAGATAACCTTTATTAACGTTTTGTCCGTTTTAATGCTTTATATACGAGATGCATCCACTTCCTCCCTCTTTCCATTTTTAGTTGGAGCGGATGTGAGTTGAGGAGATGGCCAGAGGATGCCAGGAGGATACAGCAGACATTTAACGGATGATAACGGACATAGAACGTTTGTTGCCCGTATATGTCGCGGATGTACGTCATACGTGACGGAAAGTTCATCCGTTCAAAAAGTTTTGTTCAGCTCAAACTTCTTGCGCGGATGAAATCTCAATGGACGGATGCTCAACGGATAGAGCGTATGAAACACGTATGCAATGAGTACACAACGGATGCATTGCATTTTCCAATGGATGGCAAGCTTTTTTGTCCATTTTACCTCCTCTTTGCATCCATTGGTGCAGTGGGACAGGGGCTTTATATCCGTGGAGTTGACACAATTCATACTCCCCGCATGCGCAGTGAATGATTTGCATCTGATATACATCTGTGCAGCATCCGCTTTGCTTCCTATAGGCGTCCGTGATGCATCCGTGTCATCCGCTATGCATCCGCCTCTTATGCTTCGCAATTCTTCCCCGGAAGCCCTTCGGATGTGTCATCCACTTCCATCCGGTCTCATCCGCTAGGCTTCCTATGAACATCCGTTTAACATCCCCGCTATGTACTACCCACGTCTGTTCTTTTCCGTTCTTTTCCGTTCTATTTATGCAAATTTTCACCACTTTTTGGAACGGATGACAATGGATGGAGCCACTCCCGAAATTTTGCTCGTCTGCTGTGTCCTTTATGGATACGTTTTGCGTCCGTCGGCCAGTGGGACCTAGCCTTAAGTTATAAAAACATATATGAGACCTGCAGCCAGACTGGCCTTATTCCCATTGCATTCAAACTGTTTTCCTCACTGGCTGAGGATGTACTAAGCCAGAATCTGTTTCTTATGCTCTGAGCATGTGAAGTCAGGACAACCCCATCTGGCAGTGAGCCAGTTCAGAGGTGAGAAAAGGAGGAGTTTGGGCAAGGAAAGCTATGCAGGCCAGCTCAGAATGTCAAAAAGGTCCTGCCTGAACCTGAGTGGAACAGAAAATCTTACACTCTGCTAAAATGATAGGCAGCCTAGCCAGGGACCAGCCATCCTCTTTTGCCTTCCATCTCAAAATCCTGGTGCACCTTGTCAGAAAGTTGGGTAAAGGCTGCTTGGAGCTGATTTTGTAAAGGAAAGGTTCGTGTAGGAGACTGAGGTCATAGCAATTAGACAGAGGTGCAATAGGGGAGCCTGGAAAAAAAGGAAAAAATATTCAAGATGGTGGCCATGACCACATCAGTCATGATAGTCAAAGACACACCTCTTTGAATGTGCAGTGCAACAGGTCAGGGCTTTAATGGCCTGGTTGTGGCAACCATCTTGCTTTTTCTTCTGTCTGGATAACCTTGAAAGCAAGGAGTGTGAACTAGCTTTCTTCTATCTGGCCCTGCTTTAGATCTGTTCAGACATGAGTTCAATCACCCCCAACCCATAAAGCCCCTGGCTGGGCCAAGGAGAGCTGCACTCCAACCCGTATGGAGGGCAACTGGTTGAGAAAACTGGAGGTACATTAGTGATCCTTTTTCCATCTGATAACAGATAAGAGATAACAGATAATCAGAGTTGAAAGGGACCTTGCAGGTCATCTAGTCCAACCCCCTGTCCAAGTAGGAGACCCTACACCATTTCTGACAAATGGCAGTCCAATCTCTTATTGAAAGTCTCAGGTGATGAAGCTCCCACAACTTCTGAGGGCAACTTCTGTTCCATTTGGTTCATTGTTCTGTCAGAAAGTTTCTCCTTATTTCTAGCTTGAATCTCTCTCCTTGATCACTTTCCATCCATTATGCCTTGTCTGGCCATTGGGTGCCTTGACCCCTTCCTCTATGTGACAGCCCTTCAAATATTGGAAGACTGCTCTCATGTCTCCCCTGGTCCTTCTCTTCACTAGACTAGCCATGCCCAGTTCCTGTAACCGTTCATTGTATGTTTGAGTCTCCAGTCCCCTTAGTCATCCTGGTTGCTCTTCTCTGCACTCTTTCTAGAGTCTCAACCTCTTTTTTTATAGTGTGGTGACCAAAACTGGATGCAAGACTCTAGGTGTGGTCTTTCTAAGGCTTTATAGACTGGTCTTAGTACTTCACTTGATCTCTCTGTTAATGCAACTTAGGATTGCATTGGCTTTTTTGGCTGCTGCTGATACTAACCTTCTTTCTGTGATCTCTTCCCAAGTCTAGCCACAATGTATTTATGGTGATTGGATCAATCACAGTGGGATGCTTTTCTACCACAGGCAATTTCTGAACCCTGACTTGAAATCCAGAGTAGCTGGTTCAGGCAACATATATTAACCTTCCAGATTCTGGGAAGGAAGCTGCTGGAATGAGCCAGACAACTTTCTTTGGTGTCTCTCTTGCAAAAAATGAGGCTGTGAACAAAGGCAAGGACAAAACAAACAGCCGCAGAAACTGAGCGGGTCTCTTTGACTGGTTGAGCCTGTTCCTCGACTCGCTGTGCCTGCCTTCCCAACAGGCCTGGCCTCCTGCCTGCTTGTACTTTCGCCCTTTGAGTTCTGCGGGCAAGGGGGTGGGGAGTGACCCAGACCGGCTCACAATTTCCTTTGTTTTCTGGAGGAGTGTTTGTCTGACCTTAGCTTTGGCAATGAGATCTAGAAACTTCTTTCGTAAAAAGTAAAGCGGCAGGGTTTCAAAAACGGTCAGGAATTAAAAACACAAACTGTAACAGATGCAAATGTGCTGTACTTGGGGGAGGGGTGTCATAAGTGAAAGTCACAGCATCATTGCACAAATGGTGAGAATAAATTATGTGATGCAAAACTTCCCTGTTGCATTATTCCCATCAGTTGTGCAATTTAGTATTAATTTATTTATTAAACAAATTTATATAGCAACTTATACACAATGACGCCAGACAATGTACAAGATTACAAATTCACAGTTAGAAACCCACAATTTAAACTTCCCAGTTTGGTGCAATGACAACAGAGAAAGCACTTGTTCCTCTCAAAATGGGGCTTTCCAGGCCCTGGGGAGAGGCAGTCAGTAGTGGGATTCAATTTTTTTCACTACTGGTTCTGTGGGTGTGGTTTGGTGGGTGTGGCAGGGGAAGGATACTGCAAAATCTCCAGTCAGAGGTGGTATTGGGCGGTTCTCCAAACTACTCAAAAACTCTGCTGCTGGTTCTCCAGAACTGGTCAGAACCTGCTGAATAGCACCTCTGGAGGCAGTCCATCAAGTAACTTGACCCCAAACCATGTAGGGCTTTAATAGGAATAACCAGCACATTGAATTGCACGCAGAACCAAATTGGCAACCAGTGCCGTTCATGCAAAAAAGGGTGACAGATACAAATTTACACTTGCACAAACCCATGCAGAGTGCTTCATTTTGAGCCAGCTGAAGTTTCCGGATATTCTTCAAGGGCAACCCCATGTGCATTGAAACGTGGCCAATCGCAGCATTGTGCCTGATTCTGGAGGCCTTTGATGGCAGAAAGCAGGAAGGAAGAAGCAGGCATTTATTAAATAAAGAAAAAAAAGGAATACAAGGAAATTCTACGTTGGCCATTGAAAACTGTATTTGAAATAGGACATCAAAGAGGGGGATAAAACATGGCCATAAGAAAGTCTGAAAGCGGTAGTCCTTTACTTACAACCACAATTGGGACCAGAATTTCTGCTTCTAGGCCAGGCGGTTGTTAATTGAGTCAGACCTGATTTTATGACCTTTTCTGCCATGATTGTTAAGTGAATCACTGCAGTTATTAAGTGAAGGTCACAAACAGAAATTACATGATCTCAGGATATGTTCTGACCAAGGCTTCCTGAGACCGTAATTAAAAACACGCTTAGTTCAAACAACTCTTGTTTTATTTCAACGCTGGGAATTATGTTCATTCCCAGCCCATAATGAGTCCCAAAGAGTCCCTCAAAATAAACACACACCTTTCTCTCCTTTGAATTGCTGCCAGCAACTAAACTGCCAAATTAATTGTAAAAAGCCAAATGAAGTACAAGGTCCACACGGAACTTCAAGGTTTAATCCGAACAGAGTGAACAACATTGCTTCTTGCAAAGGTTCCTGTCCCTTTGCTCCTCCTTTATGTCTTATGGGAGGGCCAATCAACTCCAAGCCTTACTCCCAAGTCGCCCCTTTTGTCTTAACTGTTCTTGCCCTTCTGGCAGTATGATACGGCAACCATCATAAATGCACACCAGTTGCCAAGTGCCCAAACTTTGATCTCATGACCATAGGGATGCTGCAACAATCATAAAGTATGACAGCTTGTCATCAGTCACTTTTGTTCAGCACCGTTGTAATTTTGAGTGGTTGTTAAATAAATGGTTGTAAGTTGAGGCGTACCAGTATTTTGAATTGCATGGGTGGTTAAAAGAAACAACAACATACTGCACACACAAAAAGAGAGAGACGTGTATCAGATAGGTGAACAACAGCACTGCACTTTTAGCTACTTTTTGGCTGATTTTAATGTTGAAGGTTTTTAATCTATTTCGTGTTCTTATTACACACACATTCTCTTTCTCTTTTTCTTTCCTTCCCTTCCCTTCTTTTTTTCTCCTCTCCTCTCCTCTTATTGTTCTGTTTTGTTCTATTCTATTCTATCTCCTATTCTATTCTATATTCTATATTCTATATTCTATATTCTATATTCTATATTC
>BLBF01000046.1:4553236-4588014 GCA_015471245.1 Laticauda colubrina
TATTCTATATTCTATATTCTATATTCTATATTCTATATTCTATATTCTATATTCTATATTCTATATTCTATATTCTATATTCTATATTCTATTCTATTCTATTCTATTCTATTCTATTCTACATAAAATGGGTGCTACTGTTGGCCCCATTTCCTCCACCTATTCCCAAGCAGGGATGTCCCATAGGGTGTGCCCATAAAGTCAAGATGGAAAATTACTGGCACAATTGTAGAGGATCAAGTTCTCCTGAAGCAAGAGCTGGATATGTTAGAAAGTACAACTCTAGATGTGGACTAGAGCAGTGGTGGGATTCAATTTTTCTGTGGGTGTGGCTTGGTGGGCAAGGCACGGGAAAGATACTGTAAAATCCCCATTCCCTCCCCACCCCACTAACCTGCTTTCCAGCTCCCTTCTCCTATGCAGGGCAACCAAAGAAGACCCAGCCAATCAGCTGGAACTCAATGGGAGGCAGAGAATAGATGGGGTTGGTGGGGCCAGTCAGAGGTGGGATTTACCAGTTCTCTGAACCACTCAAAATTTCCACTACTGGTTCTCCAGAACTGGTCAGAACCTGCTGAATGCCACCTATGAATTGTAGCCTGCACCTTTTTTTTAACATATATGATACATAACAAAGGTGGAGATTTGGACACATGAGTGCAGGTGCCATTCTGACTTTTTTGACCTCAACAACCATTAAAAACAGGCCTAGTCAAAAGCTGATGAGCCTGTTTTTGCTACTGGCATTGAGGCAGCTGATCGCTGTCTCCGTCCTTTACTCTACTTGGAAATTGATCTAAAATGGCTCCTTGCTATATAGCAGGAGGAGGGCCAGACCCGTTTCCCCAAAGAATAACTAAAAAAAACCAGTTACCACTCTGGAAAATCTCACCATGCTTTGTAGTTGAGACTATTATATGCACAGAGGTGGAAAGATGTTGCTTAACCCACAATGAAGGAATTCACAGTGAAGATGATGAAGCTTGCTGAGATGGCCAGCTTTAATGAGAGACAAGACATTAAGCTTAAAGCTGATCGGACAGCCCTTACATTGACTTTTTGCATGAAATAGAAAGAAGGTGAAATCATGAAGGTGGCTTTGATAATTTGGAAAAAAATAGGTTATGGAAAAATGGTAAGGAATGCTATAACCATGGAGTGAGAGGTTAGTTTACATTAATGCTAATAACTGAGGCGTGCAAGTGTGATAGTGCTATAGAAATATGATAATATATTCAGAAAAGCAGGAGTCATTTCTTTATATTTTTTTACTTTTCTAATTTTTTTCCTGCATTTTTGGTTTTGTTCTGTCTTCTTTTTTCTCTCTCCATTTTAAATAGATGTTCTTGTTAATTTTTATCTTTTGTTATAAATAGCTAGACAGATAGATGATAGAAAATCTCACCGTGTTCTGTTTGCAGAGGGCAAAAGAAGTCAGAAACTGAGTGAATCTGGATGACCATGCAGTAATTACAAGCTTTATTTTAGATTATGTTAATTGTGGAACTGAAGAGTTGGTAAACATGTTGTGGTTGCTGGTGAGCATCCTAACCCTTTATTATCCAGCCTAACCATTGCATTTTTCAAAGTGGTGGCCCAGAACTATAAAACGTGAGGAAACCTTTAGGGCATGCCAACTCCTCACTTGGAGCAAAGAAACAGGTGGAAAATAATTGGTTGAATTATTTATTTATTTGTTTGTCAGATATACACAAGATAACAAGTATAAGTATGAACATAAACAAGAACACAGGGAGTAAATACAGATAAATGGGGACAGTAAGTCAGGGACGGTAGGCACACTGGTGAGCTTGTGCACGACCCCTTTAAGGACCTCTTAGGAGTGAGGTGAGCTCCACAGTAGACAGTTTGAGCTAAAAGCTGTGAGGGGTTGAGGCTATAACCATGGAGTCAGGTAGGGCGTTCCAGGCATTGACCACTCCGTTGCTGAAGTCGTATTTTCTGCAATTGAGCGGTTTACCTTGAGTTTGTAGCGGTTGTTTGCCTGTGTATTGTTGTGATTGAGGTTGAAGAAGTCATTGACAGGTAAGACATTGTAGCAGGCAATTTTGTGTACTATGCTTAGATCGGACCGCAGGCAGCACAGTTCTAGATTGTCCAGGCCCAAAATTTCAAGCCTGGAGGCATAGAAAATTCTATTGTGAGTGGAGGAATGGAGAACTTTTCCCGAAAAATACCTCTGAACCCACTCAGTCGTATTAATGTTCGATATACAGTGTGGGTTCCAGGTGGATGAGCTGCATTCGAGAATTGGTCTGGCAAAGGTTTTGTATGACCTAGTTAACAATTCAATGTTAACTATTAAAGGGATTTCCTTTCAATTCCTTTTCTATTTCCTCGCCTGGTGTTTTACAAACTTGACACTCATGCTGGGAATTCTGGGAGTTGAAATCTATAAAGCTGTCAAGTTTGAAAAACACTGTCCTAGACCACAGATGTGTGTTGCAGCCATTTCCGCTCCTTAGCTTGTGGAGAGGTAATGTGGTCCCTAAATGCTCTTGCTGTAGCATCCCACACAAAGGTGGGGAGTGATGGGACTTGTGGTCCAACAGAATGCCTTTCTTTTACACCATTGTCTGATCTACCAGCAGGCTTCAAAGTGTGCTCCCTATCCAGCTGTGTGATGGCCCGTAATCTCTCAAAATAACCCAAAACCCAAAACATACATTAAAAGCCGGTAACACCTTCAACTTAACTTCACTGTTTTATTAGGCACAGTTTAAAGTCACAAAGGTAAATAATGAGACAAAAAGAAAACCAAAACAAACCGCATTGACGAGAGAGTTCCAAAGCAAGCCAAGATAATTAATTATACATTCCAGGAAGATAACCCAGGAGAGTCCATGGGAGGAACACCAGCAAAGATAAACCTCTTTCAAAGAAAACACTAAACTTTGACTCCAGCAATTCTGACTATGCAGTTACAAACTTATATACATAGCTCCCAGCTACAAGCCATGAGGAAGATCATGATAATCTCCTCCTGAGTAGACTTTTCCCTGATCCTCTCCTCCCTGCATGCCCTAGGATGGATAGGGGATGGGCCTGGATCCTCCTCTGACTGGTCAGCCAGCCTCTGCCCTTCCCCAGCCTCCTCCACCACCTCTGGAGCCACACTCCCTTTTGGCTGTTCCTCCTCTTCCTCAGAGTTAGTCTCCACCAGGGCATGACAAGCTGTTTTTAAACACAGCGACCTTTTGCAATATGCTCTTTTCAGTTTAATACTGACATACATACACACAAGAGTATCCTGAGGGGTGTGCATTTCCAGCAGTACTCCAAAATCACAGTGGGGTTAGGAAGTTTTGCCCACTGCAGTGTTGCTCTTGAATATGCCAGACCATTGCTCAACTCATAGAACTTTGTATGAGCTGAAATTTGGAAGGAAGGGGTAACATGCCCAGAAGACCCAGGATTTCATGTGCCATCATTCACATAACCCTACTACAGCGGTCCTTTATTTACAACCATTCATTTGACAAGTGTTCAAAGTTACAACGGCATTGACAAAAATGACTTATGAAGTTGTTGAACTGTCACAACATCCCCATGGTCACGTGATCAGAATTCAGGTATTTAGCAACTGGCGTGTATTTATGATGGTTGTGGCATCCCAAGGTCAGGGAATCATCATTTGTGACTTTCCAGCCAGCTTTTGATGAGCAAAATCAATGGGGAAAGAAGATTCACTTAACAATTGCATGATTCACTTAGCAAACTGTAGCGATTCATGGTGTAGAAAGTGAGCACCCACCCCCTCTCTTAGAAGAATGAAATATTGTGGGAAATATTACAAATGCAGAATATTATATTTTCCTAAAGGAGAAATGGAGAAACATGATCTTGTAGACAGAAAGCAGCCCCCAAGTCTTTCTTAATGGCCCCCAGCAGATATTTTGGTGCCCATGAAGAAAGATTTGGGCCAGCCTATTCAGAAATCAAACTGAGGGGGCCGCCTTTTAGAAATGCAGATTTGGTGATCCATTCAAGACAGGATATTTTGAAACAAAGGCAGAATGGTAGGATTAGCCCTCACTCAAGCTCCAAAACAGAACGAAAGCCATTAAGCCACAATAGGAATTGAGAATACTAACCCCTTCATTGCATCGTCTCAGAGCAGTCCAAACTTCAACCAAACCTGGAAGCTCTGACAAACACCTAGGATTTAAATTTCCTTTTTTGCCTATAGAGGCAGCTATGACCCCAACCTGACTCCATTGGAATCTGGCAACAGCCAATAGGATACATGTTCTTGCACAGGAACAAGAAGTTCAAGTGCAAAGCTTAAAGAAGGTATAAAGAACCCTCACTCTCAACTCCATTTTGATCAGCTGCCCAGAGTCACATGTGGTTCTGCTTCATCTTTGAACCACCTTTCCAATCACCTAAAATGGGCCGTTTCCAGCGTCTTTCTCCCAACTTGGAACTGAACCAGATGGATTTTTCTTCCCACACTGGCAAAAAAATAAAATAAATAATTTTTTAAAAAGGGTGTGACAGCTTAGCTTAAACAATGGAAATTCTGGTCTCAATTGTATCAATTGTCATAAGTCGCAGACTACCTGCATAGCAGTTCCTCTGTGGGCTTGTGATCAGATCATTCGCTACAGCGAATGAAATGTGCATTTTTCATCAATGTGTAGAGATAATGTCAGTCTTCAAGATCTTCTGCTATTGCTTTGCATCTTTTCGACTGCCATAAGTAACGGGGCCGGGTGGAAAAGGGAGGTAGGAATAGCTGGGGAAGTGAGCTGGAGGAGTTACATTCGTCTGATGTATAAATGGAAGGGGGGAGCATAAAATAGAGCATTAGATGAGGCCCATCAAGCTCATAAGAAATTTGCTGACAAGAAAAGATCCCCACAGAAGGAATATAAAGTGGGCGACAAGGTTTTCCTGTCCACCAGATACCTGCAGACCACTCAAAAGTCAAAGAAGCTTGGTCCTAAATACGTTGGTCCATTCACAATTGAATGGATTATAAATCCTGTAACGGTCCAGCTGAACTTACCAAAAACTCTTCGACGAATTCATCTGGTTTTCCATGTTAGTTTGCTAAAACCTGAGCATACTTCTGACCTAAGGCCCATTCAGACTGACTCTCCCATACCAATATTGATTGAAGGCGAACAACATTTTGAAGTTAAAGAAATTCTGGATTCTCGCAAATGGAGGGGTCGACTCCAGTATCTTGTAGCCTGGAAACATTTCCCTTCTTCACAAGCTGAATGGGTTAATGAGACCGACGTTAAAGCCCCTAAGTTGATCAAAGCATTTCGTTCCAAGTATCCTGATAAGCCTTAGGAGTGTATTGTTTTGAAATTGTTTAATGATTAATAATTGTCTTTATATTCTCTCCTCTCTCTCTCTTCTAGGACTTCTAGGACTGATGATTTCCCTTTTTCTAGGAGGGCCGAATGTCAGTCTTCAAGATCTTCTGCTATTGCTTTGCATCTTTTCGACTACCATGAGTAACGGGGGGTGGAAAAGGGAGGTAGGAATAGCTGGGGAAATGAGCTGGAGGAGTTACATTCATCTGATGTATAAATGGAAGGGGGGAGCATAAAATAGAGTTAGGTTTCTATTTCTCGCTTAGCTTTCTTCTTTCTCTGCGCAACCGCAACCCGTTATCAAACTATGCCAAGGTCAACGGACAGAGGCCTCATCATCACCTGAAGATGCCACATGATCATATCCACAACTTCTAATTGGAAGTGTCAGTTGAACTATTGGGGGTGGGAACATTTCCATCATTTTCTATATGTGAATTGCGCGCCTAAATTCTCAGATTCAAAATTCTTTGGTTGCTACCACTTCACTTTCAGTAAAAGATATCTTTTCTCTAAACTAAAGAGTCTAAGTATTTCTTTCCTGGATTTTGAATGGAGCTCCGCCTGACAGATTGTTTCCTGCAAGAGAGGTCATCAGAAATCTAAAAGATCTTTCCTCTGGACACCTGACGACAACAAAACAGTTCCAAATGATTCAGTGCAAAATGCACAACCAGCCCATTTTATGTGAACTCATTCCTGGGTGGTTGAGATAGTTGCCTGCAGGCCTGTCATTTTGATGTTGTAGTAGATTAGAGTTCATGTGCAGAAAACCTTCCTTTTACACTCCTGGCTCATCTTGCCCACAGGCAACTGATCTTCAGGGGCAGAAATCTAAAGAGTCTGGTGGACCTTCAAGACATAAATACATATCATGGTTCAAGGGCCCTGGGGCTGGGGCAGGACAGTTCTCGGTCTTGCTTTGTCATCATGCTTTCTTCCTGTGTGATAGGAGGAAAACAGAGAGTTGGTAATCAACTCACTGTGAAGCTGCAGCTCAATAAACACCATCAAAACAAATGCCCCAAACCCACAAATGTTTCTGCAGACCAGGCAAAAGCCACTCCAGTTTTTCTTTGCAAAACAGGAATTCCTAACAGCTATTGCAGAATTACTCAGGACCCAGCAGTATTTCTCAATGTTAAGATGGGTGGACTTCAACTCCCAGAATCCCTCAACCAGCATAGCTGTTGTCATGCCCCTGTTGGGGTCTGAATCTGAGGAGGAAGATGAATAGCTGACAGGGAGTGGGAGTGTGGCTCCTTTGGCTGTGGAGGAAATGGGGAAGGGCAAAGTTCAAGTGGGCATAGCAGGGGAGAGATAGAACAAGGGAGAGGGAGTTCAGAGGAAGACCCAGACCCACCCCCTCTTCATCCTTGCGCATGCAGGGAGGAACAGAGAAGATAACAACATGGGTTGCATGGCTGACAGGGGAGGAAAGGGCCCTGATTCCCTTCATGAGCCACACCTGGGAAGAGAGTTAAAAGAAATGTATGCTGAGCTGCTGGGAGCAAACATGAGTTTATCCTGTATTGTCTTTGCTTATCTGTGTTCCTGGCATCTTCCCAACTGTATGAGTTTTGCTGTGCCTTCACATCTGGAATTCTTGTTCCTGTCCTGCCAGACTAATTCCCTCATCTTGCCTTGATTGGACTTATAGTTACAGTTTTTGTTGACCATGTTTTGGACTGGATTCTCTGCAGCCAAAGGCTGTTTCTGAGAGAGTTTTTCTCCAGCCAGAAGGTAACCAGGACATTGGGAGCAAAGTTGGAGCTATTAAAGGGACTCCTACTGATTATCTGACTTGTTGCTTTTGTGCCACGCCCTTTTGGGTCATCGCAGCTGTCCAGGTTGAGGAAAACTGAGATGGAGGCTCTCCTTCTCGGGATACCAACTCTTCCTCTTCATCCTTCAGCTGTTAAATGACAAATCAGCAAAAGGTGAATGGATGTCACAAGCACCAGGCATTGCAAACTACACAGTAAGTCAAATGAATCGCAATCCATTAGACCTGACCAAAAACAAAAACAAAAACAAATAATCCTCGACTTCATTTAGTGACCATTCAAAGTTACAACAGTACTGAAAAAAGTGACATCACCATTTTTCACATTTATAACCATTGTGGCATCCCCATCGTCCCCATGTGATAGAAATTCAGATGATTGGCAACTGACTCATAATTAAGATGGTTGCAGTGTCCTGGGAGACATGTGATCACTTGGTGGGACCTTCTGACAAGGAAAGTCAAAGGGGAAACCAGATCTACTTAGCAACAGTTTCACTAACTTAATAACAGAAGTGTTACACTTAACAGCTGTGGCAAGAAAGGTAATAAAATAGGGCAAACTTCGCACTTAGCGAAGATGTCTCACTTAGCAACAAAAATTTGGGGTTCAACTGTGGACATAACTCGAAGAATACTTGTACATGATGATATCGACCGTTATCATCCCTTGAACCAATTGCACAGAGCAAAGCATCCCTCCTAAGAGAAAATAATCCTTAAATTTTCCATCTCCATTCCGCACTTGTCCTCTGTTTTTCCCAAAGACTGAATTGTCCTTCCTTAACTTGGTATAGCAAACAAAAAGTGAAAGCAAAGGGATTCAAAATCTTGCTTATTTGTCGAATGGATTTGTTTCAATTTTGGGAAATCATGCAGAAGTACTTTACCTTTTGTCATGCAGAATGTGCATGACAAATGACATGACATGACATCATGTCAGAATGTGATTCGGAGGAGGAAGCCGAACAGCTGACAGGGAGTGGGAGTCCGTCAGTTGGCTGTGGAAGAAACTGGGGAAGGACAGAGCAGGGGAGAGGTAGAGCAAGGCAGAGAGAATTTGAAGGAAGACTCAGGCCCACCCCCTCTTCATCCTAGGGCACGCAGGGAGGAACAGAGAAGAGAGCAACATGGCTTGCGTGGCTTACGGGTGAAGAAAGGGCCCTGATTCCCTTCATTAGCTGCAGCTGCAAACACAGTGTAGAAAAAAGGCAAGCTGCATGCAGAAGGCTGTTGGGAGCAAATGTGAATTTATCTTGCATCGTTGTGGCTTATCTGTGTTCCTGGCATCTTCCCAACTGTGTGAGTTTTGCTATGCTTTCAAGTCTGCAATTCCTTCTCCTGCCCTGTCAAGCTAATTACTTCAGCTTGGTTTGTTTGGATTTTTAGTTACAGTTTGTGTGTACCCTGTTTTGAACTTGATTCTCTGTAGCCAAAGGCTGTTCCTGGGAGAGTTTTTCTCCAGCATATTGACATTAAGAGCAAAGTTGGAGATAATAAAGGGACTTTTCTTGCTTATTTGACTGTGTTGCCTTTGTGCCACGCCCTGGTTATCACACCTTTGTCTTATTTGGGATAAGTTTTGATTTCCCAGTGTAGCTTAAAGCCCTGACATTTCCTGACAACCTTTGTCATAACCTGGGTTTAGGGTTATTCAGTAAACCCACACGTTACTTGAACTTTTGAGGCAATATTGGATAGAACGTGAATGAAGTGCCAGATCTGGGGATTCACATCTCTTTTTCTTTTCAGGGTTTTTTTCTGGTGAGATTCCAAATCCAGAGACCTTTTGTCCTTTTCTAAATAGGATCCACTTTTTAAAGCAATAACAGAAGGCAGATTCACTGAACAATTGTGTGATGAATTGAGACATAATTACAATTGAGCGAGTCCAAAGGTATTTTACCAGAAGACCACTACATTCCTCTGTTTGCAACAGAATACTCTACACCATCAGACTTGGGTTTCTAGGCTTAGACAACCTTGAACTATGCCGGCTAAGACTGGACTTAAGCATAGTACATACAATCATGTTACAACGTCTTACCAGTTAATGAATATTTCAGCTTTAATCACAACAACACAAGAACACACAACAGTTATAAACTTAATGTAAACCACTCCAAGCTTGATTGCAGGAAGTACGATTTCAGCAACAGAGTGGTCAATGCCTGGAATACCCTACCTGACTCTGTTGTTACATCCTCAAACCCCCACTCCTTTAACCTCAAACTAACCCCTATTGACCTCACCCCATTCCTAAGAGGTCTGTAGGGGGCGTGCAGCATCGTGCCTACCTTTCCTTGTCCTATTGTCCCCAATTATTAGTTCCTATTTCTTATATTTAAACTTATGTTTGTATTGTAACCTTTTGACGAATAAAAATAAATAAAATAAATAAATAAAACAGAAAATGTGCAGGAGGAATTTCCTGGTAATATGCAGGATGTGGATGGGTTTCTCCCAGAAGTCTTATTTAAATGTTTTTCTTGCCACCCCAAATTACAAAATTGGCATCCAGAGTTCCTGTATGCACAGGTGGGCTTCAAATTTCTTAACAACCTGTTCTGTGGGCGTGGCCTAATTTGTGGGTGTGGCTTGGTATTCATGTGACTGGATGGGAATGGCTTGCTGACTGGGCATGGCTTGGTGGTCACGTGATTGGCTGGGCTTGGCTTGTATGTAAATATTGTAAATATTTTTGTAAATATTGAATTTTTTTTATTAAAAAAGGAGCAACTTTTACCCCAAATCAGGCAAAACAGGCAGGCAGATTGAGTTGCTTACAGAATCACAGATTCACTCAGAGATCTATCATTCCGCAATTTGCTACCTGAATCTGCACTGAAAAATTTCCAACTATTTCCTGCTTTCTAGCTAACCTAAATCTCCTGGCACAGCTGATAGTTGAAACAGCTGATGGTTGGGGGGGAGGAAAAATAGTAACTTACCAAAAATTAGGCAAATGCACAATGCAGGCAAGTTGGATGGTGCGCATGCCAGATAAGGAGTGAGTGGGCGGGGTGGGGTGGTGCAGGGCGAGCCAGCGGCGCAATTTTCTGGTTCTCTGAACTGCACAGAATCATAACAACTGGTTCTATAGAACCGGCCCGACCAGGTAGAATCCCATTCCTGAGATGGCCCCATGGGAGTCTGACAACAGTTAATAGAATACATGTTCTTGCACAGGAACAAGAAGTTCAAATGCAAGAGAAGGTAAATATTCCACACTCTCAACTCCATGCGGTCAGCTGTCCCAGAATTACAAACATGCGGTTCTGTTCATCATTAAATGGACCCTTTTTCCAATCAGCCTCCAGCCTCCATTTTGTCTTCAGTGCTTTCCTCCCAGCTTTGAACTGAACCAGATGGATTTCTACCAACATGTTACAATTGTCCAGTTGAGTTTACAGCTTTGGGGTTTTCTGGGGGCCTCCCATCCTGATTGGATTTTTCAGCCAAGATCAGCTGTTTTCTGCCACCCTTTGGGATGCTGATTTTTCAGTTTTTTTCAGAGCAGAGTTTCTCAATCTGGGAGTTGATGTCCACACATCTTAAAGTTGCCAATGTAGAGAAATACTCCATCTCTCCCTTTCCCTCCCTCCCTCCCTCTGTGTGTGTGTGTGTGTGTGTGTGTGTGAGAGAGAGAGAGAGAGAGAGAGAGAAATAACAGAAGAACAGACTCAAGATCATGTGAAGCTTTAATATCATATTATAATGCCTTGGTAAGACCAGACTTGGAATATTGCATCTAGTTTTGGTAGCCACAATGTAAAAAGATGTTGAGACTCTAGAAAGTGTGCTGGGAAGAACAACAAAGATGTTTAGGGGACTGGAGGCTGAAATATATGAGGAACAATTACAGAAATTGGGTATGTCTAGTCTAGTGAAAAGAAGGACTAGGGATGACATGATAGAAGTGTTCCAATATCTAAGAGGCTGCCACAAAGAAGAGGGAGTCAAACTTCTTGAAGATAGGACAAGAAGCAGTGAGTGGAAACTAATCAACCAGCAGAGCAATTTAAAATTAAGGAGAAATATTCTGACAGTTAGAACAATTAATAAGTGGAACAGCCTGCCTCCAGAAGTTGTGAATGATCCAACACGGGAAGTTTGTATGAAGAGATTGGATAACCATTTGTCTGAAATGGTATAGGGTTTCCTGCCAGAGCAGGAGGTTGGAGTAGAAGACCTTCCAACTCTATTAATATCCATGCCCACGATGAGTTGTCCCATTCCACCATGCAGTGTGTGTATTGGCAGTTTTCCCGACAAAGTTTTTCAGAAGGTAGATTGCCACTGCTGAAACAGAGAGACCGTCTCAAAGTCACCCAGCTGGCTTTGTGCCTTAAGTGGCTCACTTTAGGAATCTACTTCCCTGTTTTTAAGAGGTGGATGTCAATAGAAGTGAGAAAAAAAGAAAAAGAGGGCACTCACTAATGAAAGAAATTGATGCAGGAAAGGATTACTTAAAAAAAGAAAAGATTGGGAAAAGACGGACATTCCTGTGTGCTTTGGCACTGACTTAGAAAATAGCCATCCTAGAATAAAGAAACTTCTCAAAGAGAACAGAAACTGCTGACTTACACTTAAAGAAAGCGTTCAGTTCGATTTCCTGTGGTATGAATCAGGATAAAGGTTTTTTCCCCCTTCATCTCAGTCTATGTGCTAAATGAATTAATTTACCCAAGTCCAGGATGCCTTTGTTATTATTCACAGCAACTATTTGGCAGGAAAGTAAGTTCTAAATGCAATAAATGAATGAATAAAATGCAGAGAAGGTCCACTGTTAATACTTCAAGAAAAGTCACAGTTTGAGCTTTTTTTCTTTCATTCAGTTTTTCCCAACCTGGGGCTCAAAATAGAATTTTGTGCATCTGTTGAAGTATATGATTTGATTTGATCGGGTAAAATTTGAAACAGAAGGCCACAATAAAGGACTTTCAAAGTTAGAATAGTATAGAGCAGAATAGTATAGAATAGAGCTGGAAGGGACCTTGGAGGTCTTCTAATCCAACCCCCTGCTTAGACAGGAGAATCTATACCATTTCAGATTAAGTGACTGTCTAGTCTCTTCTTTAAAAACTCTGGTGATGCCTATGATTTCTGAAGGAAAGTTGTTCCACTGGTTAATTGTCCTCACTGCTAGGAAATTTCTCCTTAATTCCAGGTTGCTTCCATCTTTGGTTAGTTTCCAACCATTGTTTCTTGTCTTGCCCTCTGGTGCTTTGTAGAATAATTTGACCCTCTTTTCTTTGGGGCAGACCCTCAAATACTGGAATACTGTTATCATGTCACCCCTAATTCTTCTCTTCTTTAGACTAGCCAGACCAAAAACCTGGAGGCATTCTTCATATGTTACTTTCAGTCTTCAGGTCTTTGATCATCTTAGTTGCTCTTCTATGAACTTTTTCCAAAGTCTCAACATCTTTTTTGGAGTGACCAAAATTGGTTGCAGTATTCCAGGTGTGGTTTTACTAGGGTTTTATAAGGTGGTACTAATACTTCACATGATCTTGATTCTATGCCTCTGTTTATACAACCCAGGATTATATTAGCTTTGTTTGGCTGCTGCTGCACACGACTGGCTCATATTCAAACGATTATCCACTAGGACTCCAAGGTTCCTCTCACAGTAACTGTTTTTGAGCCCAGTCTCACCTAATCTGTACTTAATACATTTGATGTTTCCTTCCTAAATGTAAAACTTTGCTTTTCTCCACATTGAAATTCATTTTGCTGGATAGGGCCCTTGTTCAAGTTTGTCAGGATCTTTTTGGATCCTGAGCTTGTCTTCTGGGGCGTTGGCTATTGTGGGCTTTTGGTTATTACTTTGTTTGCTTCTAGGTGTTTGCTGATTTGCTTCTTGATTATCTTTTCCTGGTATTGAGGTCAGGCTGATAGGTCTGTAGTTTCCTGGATCCATTTTTATTCCTTTTTTGAAGATGGGAACTCTACATCAGCTCTTTTCCAGTTCTCTGATAATTCCCTAGTGCTCCAGGATCTTTGAAAGATATAGTTCAGTGGTTCAGTGTTTTTAGCATATGATGAACATAACATTTGATGAATGGTTGCAGAAACTAGGCTTGGCTAGTCTAGTGAAGAGAAGAACCAGGGAAGACATGATAGCAGTCTTCCAATATTTGAGGGGCTGCCACAGAGAGAACCTATTTTCCAAAGTATCCGAAGACCAGACAAGGAATAATGGATGGAAACTGAACAAGGAGAGATTCAATGTAGAAATAAGGAGAAATTTTCTAACACTGAGAGCAATCAACCAATGGAACAGAAGTTGCCCTTGGAAGTTGTGGGAGCTTCATCCCTAGAGGCTTTCAAGAAGAGACTGGACTGCCATTTGTCAAAAATGGTGTAGGATCTCCTGCTTGGGTGGGTGGCAGTTGGACTAGATGATCTACAAGGTCCCTTCTAACTCTGTTAATCTGTATCTATTTTAGCCTTTTTAACACAGTGTGAGAGAAGCTAAGCCAAGACTAATTCTCCTGGGAAAAGGTGAATGGGGAAAGTGAAGCGACTTTCAATGCCAAGGATGTTCCTGTGTGCGATCTGAACCAAATGAGCCATTTGGAGGAGCTGTGGCTGATTCCTCCGGTGATCAAAAGAGGCCAAAGGAGCAAAAAAAGGCAGCCAAGTTCCCTCCAGACCTCTTTTAAAGCAGGGGTCACCAGCCTTTTGGACTTCAGGGACCACCAAACTCATAATTTTAAATCCCACAGACTACTAATATGAATTTTGACTGACAGTGGCTTGCTGATGTTTTCCCAGGATCTCTGCAGAAAGCAGCAGAGACCCTGGGAAAATCCCCCCAAAAATCTGCAAGAGAATTACCCACCCTGTTTTCCTACCAATCAATCATTCTTTATTTGGGATTGCAGGATACCATCTCCAGTTCCTTTCTCAGGGGGAGAAAAAGAGAGAGAGACTTTTGGCTTCATGCAAAGAAAGCAACAGAAACAGCAAAAGTCTTGCTGTTTCTCTCCCCCAAACTCTGCCAGAAATGAGTCTCTGTGATCAGGTTGCCTTGCAGGGTCCCAAAGGCTCATTTCATCTCTAGATCTGTGCCAGACTCTCAACAAGAAGTTCATCCTGAAGCTATCCCAGATCTTCAAATGTTTGTTTGAGAGCTCATTCAGTGATAATTTCTGCAGTGTGTTGTGTAAAATGGCTCTGAGTTTGGCAGATGGAAGAATTGCCAGGGTTTAAACCAGGGTTCCTTAACCATCGCAACTTGAAGACGTGTGGACTTCAACTCACAGAATTCTCCAGCCAGCCCTGCTAAGTGATAACTAAATAAAGTAGACCTTCAGTTATGATTATAGTTGGATTGGATCATCCGTTGCTCAGCAAGATGGTCATTAAATGAGTTGCAACCAATTTTGCAATCTTTTTCCCAAGTCATTAGGCAGTTGCATCTTATGGTTGTTCAATGAATCTGGCTTCCCCTGTTGACTGTTTTTGGAAGCCAGCTGAGAAGGTCCCAAAGGTGACTGTGACCTGGGACACTGCAACATGATAAACACACTCTGATTGCCAAGGACTGAATTTTGATCATGAGACTGGGGGGATACTGTGACAGTCGTAAAGGTGAGAACTGCTCCTAAGACACTTTTTTTCAATGCCGTCGTAATTTTGAACAGTTGCTAAATGATTATAAGACAAGGATCACCTGTAATTCTTATTGTCAGAATATGCTTTATATTGAAATAATAAAAAAAAGAAGCTGCAATTTTATACCCCTTTTTTGTTTCCGTAGTAATAAAAAAAAAAGATCCAGACCCTTTAGGTTTTCCCCTATTGCACAACCATCTCCTGAAAATGGGTTAATTCCAAAACTGAGTTGAAAGTTGTTCCGTCCAGAAAAACGCGAGGTAGACCAGGTTCCAACAGTAAAAGTCTTTATTTCAACAGTTAAGTGAAAATGGAACAGTTTGGCTCTTGCCGCGGCAGCCTTTATATATGGCTTGCCTGCCGGCTTGTAGCCAATGACAGTTATTTGGTTTTGCTGCCTTTTGGCAGCTCTTTTGGATTGGTTCCTAGTGAACCAATCCCTATGCTGGCTTTTCTAGCCAATCATAATCGAGGATTTGTAGTGGAGTATTTTATACAGAACACCCCTCCCCCCTTGGTTTAGTCCTACGTGGTGACGTAGTCGCGCAGGTAGGTGGGGCTTCTTCGGATTCTACTGGACTTGCGCGGTTCATTTTCGCTGGAGACTTCAACCGGTTCGGATGGGGTTGCTGTCTCTCCGGCTCTTTTCCATGGAACCACCTGGAAGGGTGAGTCGGCCATTTTGCTACCGCTTGAGTATCTCAGGCCGGTGGTTTTGCCGCTCCCTCCTGGTTTCTCCGGGCAGGTTGAGCTGGCGTGGCTGGCCCCTTCGTCTGGATTATTTTCGCAAGTCTCATCTAATCGTAAGTTTCCTTTTTGCTCTTTTTGATTGGTTAGATGTTCTGGGTTTATTTTTAAAGGTTCTTTATTATTTTCTTGTATTCCCCCCCCCCCTTTGGTTTTGTTTTCGTCAATTTTTATTTTTTTGTGGTTGTGCGTTTGTATTTCTTTCAATGTTTTGGGAGCGAAGCTGGTCTATGTGCCGCTTCCATTCCCTGCCATCGTCTATGGTTAGTCGGTAGGACCGGGGGCCAGTGAGTTGTGTGATTGTGGCTGGAAGCCATAGGGGGTCCCCAGTAAAATTTTTGCGTAGACTAGGTCGCCGATTTCAAATGTTCGGCAACGGCTGGAGGAGTCGGGGGGTCTTTCCAACGTGCAATTTGGGTACAACCTGTCTAATTGTGACCTAAGTTTTCTTCCCATTAATAACTCCGCTGGGCTTTTGTTGGTTACGGTGCTGGGTGTGATATGTTGGAGGGTGAGTAGGCGGTTGATTTTATCCTGGACATCCCCAAGGTCCATTTTCTCTAAACCCTCTTTGGTAAACCTGACCATTCTTTCCGCCCTACCATTTGCTGCCGGGTGAGCCGGCACGGTCAGTGCATGGCGTATACCTAGGGAGGCTAGGTGTTGTTCAAATTGGATGGCGGTTAATTGTGGCCCGTTGTCGGACACTAGGACATCCGGCAATCCATGGGTTGCAAAAAGTTTGTTAAGTTGTTTAATGACCGCCTCAGTTGTCGTAGATGACATTACTACAACCTCCAGCTAATTTGAGTATGCATCTACGACAATTAAAAAGGTATGCCCCCTAGTAGGACCCGCGAAATCAATGTGGATCCGAGACCAGGGACCTCGTGGGGTCTCCCAGTCCCTTATGGGTGCTTGTGGTGGGGAAGGCCTGGTTTTCTGACATTTAGTGCAAATGGCAACCCAATATTCGATATCTTTATCTAAACCAGGCCACCAGACATAGCTTCTAGCAAGGCTTTTCATTTTTACGATACCAGGATGGCCTTCATGAAGCATACCCAACACCCTAGTCTGTAGTTTAGGAGGGATTACTACCCGATCACCCCACAATAAACAACCTTTTTGAATTGAGAGTTCGGTTTGTCTGGTCCGGAAAGGTTTAAAGTTTTCAGTTTTTTGGTTTTCCGGCCAGCCTTTACCTACCCAGTTTAATATGCGGGCAGTCACTGGGTCCTTTGCGGTGGCTCTGGCAACATCGTTTGCAGATATTGGTAGTTCGGGGCATGTTTCTATTTGCAGGGTTGTCATTGTTGGCGCCGGGTCTTCCTCCGTTGTCGGCAGCGGTGCTCTGCTTAATGCGTCTGCATGGGAGATTTGCTTCCCGGGTCGATGTGTCAATGTGTAAGAGTATGCTGCAAGGAATTCTGACCATCTAGTCATCCGCGGGGAAAAAATGTTCGGTGTAGGCTTGTTTCCCGCCAGAATTCCAAGCAACGGTTTATGCTCTGTTACAATCAAAAATGTTCTTCCATAAAGGTATTCATGAAAATGTTTCACTCCAGCGATGATTGCCAGGGCTTCTCTGTCTAGTTGACTATAGTTACGTTCTGTTTTAGACAGAGTCTTTGAGTAATAAGTGACGTGTGCCTCTCTCCCATCTGGCAATTGGTGGCTCAGGATGGCACCGACTCCAAACGGTGAGGCGTCGCAGGTTACCGTCAATGGAAGTGTGTTACTAAACTGGATAAGAACGGTGTTTGATGTTAATAATTTTTTTATTTTCTGGAATGCTTTTTGCTCTCTATGACCCCAAGTCCAATTAGTTTTCTTATCCAGCAAACGGTGTAATGGTTCCGCTATTGTTGCTTTGTGGGGGAGGAATACGTTATAGAAATTTATTAGATCCAAAAATGCCTGCAATTCCATTTTGTTTCTTGGCTGTGGTGCGTCTTTAATGGCTTTGCCTTTTTTTTTCAGTAGGGTGTATACCCTCTCCGTCAATTAAGTTGCCCAGAAATTCGACACGATCAGTCATCAAGCAGCATTTTTCTTTTTTAACTTTAAGACCGGATTCTCTAAATTTTGTTAGTACATTTCTTAGTCTTTTTTCTAGTTAGGTCATTTCTTACGCCAAAATCAGGACATCGTCAAAAAATGGTACGACCCCTTTTATTCCATTTAATAGGTGTTCCATGAGGCTTTGGAAAACGCCTGGGGCCACATTCACTCCAAACTGAAGTCTGTTACACTTGAATGCCCCTTTGTGAGTCACTATTGTCTGTGCCTCAGCTGTTAAGGGGTCTACTGGAAGCTGTTGGTAAGCTTGTGCTCGATCTAGTTTAGCAAAAAATTTTCTTCCCCCGAGTGAGTGTAGCAAATGTTGTACGACTGGCACCGGGTATGCGCTTTGTTGCAGCGCATGGTTCAGGGTAGCCTTGTAGTCTCTGCAGATGCGTACTGACCCGTCAGGTTTAACCGGTGTTACTATTGGCGTCTCCCATTTAGCATGGTCAACAGGTTCCAAAAACCCTTGGTCAATTAATTTATTCAATTGTTCCTCTATTTTTGCTTTTAATGCAAAGGGAACTCGTCTGGCCTTTAATCTTCTAGGGGCCACCTGGGGGTCTAAGCTAAAGGAAATTGGGGTCCCCTGATACCTGCCTAGGGAGCCATCGAAAACATCCTGGAACTCGTGGATCAGGTTTTCTTCCCAGTCGGTTGCGGCCACTCGGTCTACTCCGGTCATTCCGTTGCCCAATGGTGCGAACCATTCGATGCCCAGGAGGCTGGGTCAGTCTTGGTCGACTATTATCAGAGGCAGGACTTCGACATGCTGTTTGTAAGCGACTCGGAAATGTCCTAGACCTACCACAGGGATTCGATTCCCTTGGTAGTCCTTCAGAGTTAATTTTTGTTTCTGGAGCTCTTTTAGTTTAATATTTGGGACCAGTTGTCTGATTGTGTCCCATGACACCATTGACAGGAAAGACCCTGAATCGACCTCCATCTCACAGGGGCTGCTTTCGATTTTTACGATGATTTTAACTTTTTTTCCGCTTTCCGTCTGAGCGCTTCCGATAGTGACAGTTTGATGGGTCTTTTCTCGGTTACTGGCTCGTTTGTTGCGCTCCCACTTTCTCTTGGCTTGTTTCGATTCAGCTTGTGGGGGAGAGTTACTGTGTCTGTTAGGGCTGTTATTTTTTTCGATTCCTACAGACCTTCCCGATGTGTCCCCTTTTCTTACAAGCTCTGCAGATGGCATCAAGGAATCTGCAATCGGCTCGAGGGTGGTTTCCTCCGCAACTGGCGCATTCCTGCCAGTTTCTTTTTTCATGCCTTTTTTTGTTGGCGTATAGGCGGTGGACCTCATCGTCTTCCTCTCCAGATTCTGATGTCTCGTCAAAATCTTCATGGTGTGTGGTGGCGGGAAATTGCTTCTTCCCTCTGGTTAGGCTCGTTTCGTCGTTCTTCACGTTCATTTATTTCATGGTGGCCACTGACTTTTTCGCGACTTCTGCAGCTGTGGCTTCTGCGATTGCTTCAGCCATGGTTAGGTTGGGTTTATTTAGCAATTTACTTTGTAAATTAGAGTCTTTTAAACCCATTACTACTCGATCTTGCATGGCTTCATCTAAGTTCAGGAACTCACATGCTCCCCCCAGTTGTCGGAGGGCTGCCACAAAATCAGCGATGGTCTCGCCTTCTTTTTGGTCCCTTCGGTAGAATTCGTGCCGTTTGATGAGATTTGACACCACTGGTGCGTAATGAGCCTTCAACATTCACTGGAGTTTGGGCCAGGTCATTTGCTTTATGTCTCTGGGCTTTTTGAATATATTTTTGAATATATATATTTTGAATATTGTTGGTCTGCAATGCGTTAAGAAGACAGCCCTCTTACACTGGTCTGAATTCTCTTCCATCTCGTTACTTTCTAAGTACATTTGGAAACGGTCTACATAGGATTCCCAATCTTCTTCATTGGGGTTGAAGAGTGCGGGCAGTGCATTATTTCCGGCCATCGCTTCAAGCCTGGGTTTCAATTCGCCACGTGCACAGTCTCACGTTTTAGGACGATCCCACCTTCGTCGCCAGTGTTCCATCTGGAAAAAAGCGAGGTAGACCGGGTTCCAACAGTAAAAGTCTTTATTTCAACAGTTGCACAACAGTGTTGCACAAAGATAAGCAGTGAGAAAAGCTGCTATGATTCTTACAATCTGGTATAAAATATTCTGTTTCCTGAACAAAGGAAGAATCAACATTTAGCTAATAATGATCTGTCCTTTAAATTTAGGCCCTAATTTTCTTCCAGAAGCTGAATGTGAAATCCATAGTACTTTTCTCTCCATTTTCCCCTGGCTGGGGTATTCTGGGAGTTGAAATCAACCCATCTTAAAGCTGCCAACTTGCCAAGGTGAGGAAACACTGGATTAAGAGGAAGTGCCAAGCAGAGAAATTCTCCTTTTCATTGCTAGCTAATGATATAAAGTTTGCTTTTAAAAATCTTTTACCAAGACAAAGAGAATTTTGGAGAAAACTCACCATGTCTCTGCACGAATTTAATGTCGAGGTGACCAAAGAGTGTAGGTGAATGTCCTGCCTTTCATTGCACAACTGTTTCTCCAGCCTCCTGACGTCCCATGCTTCCATTCAATCCTCAAGGAACAAGGCTCACACAGAATACTTCCAAGGGGCTTTTGCTCAGCTGGGCTCCTCCTGCCCTGGAGAAACAGTTGGGAATTTCTTCCCCCTTGAAAAAAAAATCCAAGGATGATTTTTTTTTTTTTTTGGTCCCTCTAGTCCAGTGATGGAGAACCTTTTTGTTGTGGTGTGCTGAAAGCACGCACATGCCAGCATGCACAATACAATGTGTCCCACCCCCTTGCACATGCACGTGCAATACCCCCACCCGATCCCCTTATTACCTGCATTGCACATGCGTGTGCCTCCCAGCTGATTTTTGGCTGATTTGAGGCCATTTTTGCCCTCTCAGAGGCTCGAGGGAAGACTCTGGAGCCTCGGGAGGCTGAAAACGGACCCGTTTTGACACTTCCAGTGTTTCCGGAAGGCCCATTTTTCAGCCTCCTGAAGTTGCAGAAGCTTCTTTTGAGCCTCCGGGAGGGTGAAAACGGCCTCAAGTAGGCCGAAAATCAGGCATGCGCACGCACAGTGCAGGTAAGTTTGACTGTGTCTCGTGTGCCCGCAACAAATGGCTCTGCGTGCCACTTGTAGCATGCGTGCCATACGTTCGCCATCATGGCTCTAGTCTGAAGTCAAGGGCTGCAATGTATTGCACAAGCATAGTCAGGTCACTGCCTTCCTCCTCCACTTCCTCCTCCTCCAAAACTGGAATGGGAATGGATCTTCTGGTGTGTGAGTATAGGTGTGTATTTATGGAGAGGGGATGCAGTCTACAACTGTAGAAATCCATTGTAGGAGATGACCAGGTTGAGCCTGAGGAGAGAGTCAATTTGACATCAATCAGGATGATACCCACATCTAAGTCCAGCTCACTGTGAATGCCTTCTTAATTCCTATGCATTTCCTTTGACTATTAGTAGTTCAGATTTTTGTAAAGAGCTTAAGTTTGCAATAAATCTTTATACTCATTTGAACTGCTTAAATCACCTGATTTCTCTGGTGCTTGACATCCATTTTCTGCAGTAGAAAGCAATAGAACAACAGTGTTTTATTTAGACTTCACAGTGCCATAGAGCCCTCTCTGAGCACTTTACATGCCCCCCGCACTCCCCCAAGATCAAGCACAACCCTGCTGCAGCCTTTCGTGAAATAGAGTTTGACATCTCTGTTCCAGACCATCATCTACTTGTATGATGTGCCCAGAAATACATGAATTGCAATTTGATGATTGTGGCTTTGTAGGAGTAGAGGACCCACACGAGGCCCAGGAATAATTCATCGTCTCTTCAACAATTTGTGGTGTTCTTAATCTTTTCTAAATCCATAGTTCTGAAATAGCACCTGGACTTCTATACCGCTTCACAGTGCTTTACAGCCCTTAACAGAGCAACAGGTAACAGATAATCAGAGTTGGAAGGGAGCTTGTAGGTAATCTAATCCAGCCCCTTGCCCAACCAAGAGACCCTACACCATTTCAGACAAATGGCAGTCAAGCTCTTCTTGAAAGCCTCCAGTGAAGAAGCTCCCACAATTTCTGAAGGCAAGGTGTTCCATTGGTTGATTGTTCTCACTGTCAGAAAATTTCTCCTTATTTCCAGGTAGAATCTCTCCTTGATCAGTTTCCATGCATTGTTCCTTGTCTGGCCTTCGGGTGCCTTGCAAAATAGCTTGACCCTACTGACCCTTGTTAATGCAACTTAGGATTGCATTAGCCCTCTCTTTCTCAGTGGTTTACAGTCAGCCTATTTATTTATTTATTTGATTTGTCAATTGCTTACAAATATTAGATATAAGTATAAACATGAGTAAGAATACAGGAAATAGGTACGAATAAATGGGGACAATAGGACAGGGATGGTAGGCACGACAGTGCACTTATGCACACCCTTTATAAACCTCTTAGGAATGGGGTGAGGTCAATAATGGTTAGTTTGAGGTTAAAGGAGTGGGGGTTAGAGAATGTAACAACAGATTCAGGTAGGGCATTCCAGGCATTGACCACTCTGTTGCTGAAGTCGTACTTTCTGCAATCAAGTTTGAAGCGGTTTACATTGAGTTTGTATCTGTTGTGTGCTCTTGTATTGTTGTGGTTGAAGCTGAAGTAGTCATTGACTGGTAGGACATTGCAGCAGATAATTTTGTGTGCTACGCTTAAGTCTAACCATAGGCGACGTAGTTCAAGGTTGTCCAAGCCCCAAATCCCAAGCCTGGTGATACAGGGTATTCTGTTGCTTATATAAGGTGATTGCAAAAGTCTTTTGTATAGAGTATAAAGAGTGTGGGTCCTAGAATGCTGCCTTGGGGGACACCACTGTTAACTGGAGCAAGGCTAGATTTAGCGCTCCCTATTTTTACTATTTGTTGCCTGTTTGACAGGAACACAGTAATCCACTTATTGAGGAATCCAGAAATGCCCTAAGAGTTTAGTTTTAACAGTAGTTTGTCGTGTACCACTGAATCAAAGGCTTTGCAGAAGTCTATGTAAATTGCATCTATGGCTTTACTCTGGTCAAGTAGAGTAGTCCATATGTTTTTGCAGTGTAGGAGTTATAGATTGCAGGACAATTTTTTCCTGAAACCAAATTGTTTTTTGGAGAGTAGGTTGTTTGACTCTAAGTAGAGAGTGATGAACTGGTTAATGATTGATTCCATTACTTTGCATGTGACACAACACAGTGAGATTGGTCTGTAGTTTTCAACCAGGCTTGGGGTCACCTTTTTTGAAGATAGGGATGACCGTAGCTAAGGACTATAGGTTTGGTAAGGAGCTAATTCTGAATGATATCTCACATATAATGCTTAGGGGTTCTGCTATGGCAGAGGAGAGCTTTTTTAAGAAGTATGCACATAATCCATCAGGGCCAATAGATAGGGATGTTTTAGATTTCGTAGTGCCTTTTCTGCATTATCTTCTGTAAAGTCAATATGTAGTAGGTCATTACAGTTAGTTGTGATACGACTAGGAAATATGGGGCATGAACCATTGCTGTTTACAAAGACTGAACTGAAGAATGTGTTGAAGAGATTGGTCGTAACTGCTTCACTGTTGCAGTCTTTCCCATTTGGTCCTTTTAGGGGTGGGATGGTTCTTGATTCTTTAAGCTTGGTGTTAACAAAATTGTAGAGGGCGCGGGTGGATCTTGTATATAGGAGGTTTTCCTCTTGCTTGCAGTGCTGATTTGTGCATTCTGCCTTTATGTGTCGGCATAGTATGTTGTATTAAAGTTTGCTACATAGCTAGTTCTGTTTTTACGCCATAGCAATCTTTTTTTTATTGAAGTTTCCTTATTGTTATGTGTAATTTGTTCTTTATTGCCCCCAATGATCTGGGTCCTCATTTTACCAACCTCAGAAGGATGGAAGGCTGTGTCAACCTTGAGTTGGTGAGAATTGAACTGCTGAAAGAAATCAGGAAGGCAGCCACAGGGCAATTAAACTTCCCCATTTTTAATGTGCATTTGTTGCTATGCTTCAGTTGTGCCTTTGTGACTTCCATCTTGGTGTTGTGACCACATTCTGCAGAGAGCCTTGCTTCCAATCTTTTCCAAAATCCAGCTTTTACAGCCAGAGATTACTACTGGGTAGATTACAGCTGCCATCATTTTAATCTTGGTTATCATAGAAATCTCTGGTGAGCATCTCATGCTCAACATCCTCACCTGCTTTGCTTAATGGTAGATTGTCAGCTCAGAGATAGGCACAGTTCAAAGAGTGCAACTTTTCTCTAGTTCATAGCCTGAACCTGGAGTGGTAGGGGGAGTATGACGAGGGCTGGTCCCCCAAAATAGGAGATGGGACCAGAACAAAATTACATTGCCTTGCAATGCATGTCATTAGTGTTTTATTAAAATTATATATACTTGAAATGATTCTCCTTCTATCATCCATTTTCTGCCTTTAGCCTTTCCCCCTTATATGGTGTTAAAAGTTACAATTTGGGAACATATTCTGGAGTTCTGGAGCCCTCCTGCTCCTCTACTACATGCAGCCCAAAACTTCAATTTGCTAAGCTCTGCTTTGAACACATCTTTCCCCCATAGATTTGGCTTCAGTGGGGGAAGATTCTGGACACTCAACACCCCTGCAGGATGATTGCAAGGAGGAATGACATTATGTCCTGGGTGGAGCACTGAAGGAATGTTGGTTGTTTTCAAATTGCCAAGGCCAGACCTATTCCAGGGAGGAGACTTTTCAATGCCCTGCCCATGTGGCTTCATTCATGCTCTGCAGGCCACAGCTGCTCCTAGGTGGAGAGAAGAAAACTCTTCCCTGGGAGGGAAGGAGAGGGCAGAGTTGTGTTGGTGTCACAACCAGGAGAAGGAAGCTGATGCTCTTCCTTTTTCCTGGGGTGAATCAGGACTTTGGCATGGCAGCACCAGAAATGCGCTCATCCTGTGTTGCACCAAACATTGCAATTCCCTGAATTGTCTTCCTGATGTGAGTTGACAGGCTGACCCATGCTTCTCCTGGGCATGTCTGCACTGGTTACATCTTGCCCTTGAAAGCCTGAGGGGTGAGTCACCTTCTGACTCACAAACTTATCTTCCCTGAGCCCTGCTTAGGAAATAAAGCCGGAAATGCTGTTGACAAAATAAAGCAAAGTTGGCAGTTTGGGGACCAGCTGAGCCAGCCACCTAAAAACAGCAGTCAGAAAATACCCTAACACGGTATGGAGTCGGGGGGGGGGGGGGGAAGTGGCTTTGAAATATGCATTCATGTAAACTGTGGCCAGGCCCGGGATATAAAGCGCTCCATGCTCAGCATCTTGGCCGAATAAATTAAAACGAAATTCTGCTGCCAGGCAACCTAAATTGCTTGCCAAAGAAACCTCACATATCCCTTTCAATTGAATGTCTCTCCAGCACCTCCCTCCCTTTGCATCATTTATTCCGCATTAAAAAAAAAACACCCCCCAAGGCTCATTTTGCTGGTCGTGGGAGAGGTGTGGAAGAATGCAATGGGAACCACCATCGTCCAATGCTCTCATGTCCTATCATGCAACATGCTTCCAAGCTCCCCAGTGTGGTTCTCCTGTCAAAGGAGCTCGAAAAGTGATCCAAAAGTGGAAGCTTGAAATTTTCAGGAAGCAATGAATTGTCTTGCAGAAAATTGGTGGAGAAATTGTGGATATAAATCCTACTTTCTTCAGCACTTCTGGGTGATTACTGAATGGGCCAGAGCCATTCATAACTTGATCATAACTGAGTCCAAAAATTCTGGAAATGAGCTGAAGTTTAAAGATGATCCCTGACTCCAGGGGCACTTTTGACACCCAAGAATCTGCTCTGCTAAAGCTCTTATATGTACTTTAACCACCTTCTCTTTCAAATCTTATATGTGAGGGTGCAAATCTGTGTGCTTTGTTCCACAATTGTTAAAGGTAATCCTTGATTTACACTCATAATAGAACCTGCCCATTGTGGTGATAAGTCATGACAGTCATAATAAATCAGGTTACCAATGTGACTCAGCCAATTCTGGGCCTTTTTTGTGCTGGTTGTTAAGCGAATGCCAGGTTGTTAAATGAAGCAATGGTTTGCTATGGGTCGGTTTTGTTGAAAACTGCAAATAAATGCTGGTTTGGGACAAAAACATTGTAAAGGAGACTTCAAAGAGCTGTAAATGCAGGCTGGTTGCCAAGGGCCCAAGTATAGGCATATAGCACAGCTATCATAACTTCTTATCAGTTGTAGGTACTTTTGAGGAGTAGTAACTTTGGATGTTGCCAAGCATAAATTAAGGATTATCTGTATACCAAATGCAGCTTTACATAATGAATTGGGTGATCTGAAACAATGTTTCTCAACCTTGTCAACTTGAAAATGTGTGGACTTCTGCTCCCAGGATTCTTCAGCTGTCTGGGGAATTATGGGAGTTGAAGTCCACACATCTTCAAGTTACTAATGTTAAGAAACTGTGATCCAAAATGTCCTCAAAGACAAGGGACTGCGTCTTCACACCTACTCTCTCGCCCATCCCATGCAGGCAAAGTTCACATTCATGGCAAGCCAGTTAATTTTGGAGACAGTTGTCTGTGTTAAGATTGCATCATATGTTGGCTTTGGGGCTTAATGTGATGTGCCAGGGCTTGGCTGACATTCAGGGATTTCTGTACATATGTCTTTGTATATGTGTGAAAGAAAGGAACAAAATTTTTAATGCGGGGTTCTTGGTGCTCTCTGAGCTTGGTTGTTGGCTTGCAGACATTTCATTACCAAAACTAGATAATATCATTACTGCGAGCTAGCTAGTTTGGGTAATAAAATATCTGCAAGAAATATCTGCAAGTAAAAAGCTCAGCACCAAGGGCCCCACATTTGAACCCTGAGCCAGAAATAGGACGATGGGGACTATGGATACTAACCCCTTATTTTATGAGCCTCCAGAGTACTTGAAATTTTGTTAAGAGATGCATCATGAAATTGTTATTAGGACAAGAATGAATATAATCTTTCCCAAAATACACACAAAATTGTAGATTCATTTTGAGCCCTGGATGTTGTCCAATGTTTTAATATCTTGATAAAGAAGAGCTTAATGCCAATAATATACTGGGGGAAATACAGTAATAATACAGTTAATGGGTAAAAAGCAGTTTTGATTTAGTGATGGACAACTCTTCCTGTTCCTGTAAGGAGAATTATGTTTACTTCTACAGACGCAAAGATGGGTTTTCCTTTGTTGAACATAACCTGTTTAAAAGAAAAGCCATTTACTTCCTGTTAATTGTTCCTGGTAGAATAGATGAAAAGTCTAAATTTGAATAACTACATTTAGATTTAATGCCTGGTTAAACATGTTATTCACTCTGATAGATTAAAATGGATAACCACAAAGAGGAAGAAATGGAATTTTAAAATCTTTGGTGATGGACAATGGAGGGTTGGAGGAAGGAATTATCATTAATTCAAATTTACCAAGGGAATACTAGTTAAGAAATAATGATAATGCTGCCTCACTCTTCTTGATGGAAAGGGTATATTGTGGCAATTAATACCTGTGTTGTGTTAGTTCTTCAGGTCACCTTTTGCATCTTTACTGGAGAAGGTTGGCAATAACCAAAAACCTTTAGTTTAATGAGAATTCCTCATCCTATCACCCCTCCTTCTCCTTGGTGGTTTGCAATGGAAAAAACAAAAAGATAAGACTGTGTGAATCATAGCCTGGGATGTTATGGCAACCAGGAGATAAAATTGGAGCTGCCAAGCTGTTCTGATGATACTGTAAATAATTGCAGGTGGTCTTCAATCTATGGCCACAACCAGGATCAGGATTTCTGTGGCAGTTGTTAAGTTAGTTGCATCCAATTTTGTGACTTTTTTCCATGGTTATTAAGCAAATCACTGCAATAGTTATGTGAATCACACAGTCATTAACCAAACTGGCTTCCTCCATGGACTTTCCTTGTCAGAAGTTGGCTGGGAAGGTCGCAAATGGTGATTATTTAACCCCAGGATACTGCAACTATCATAAATACATCTTGGTTGCCAAGTACCAGACTTCTGAATGTGTGACAGTAGGGGTGCCACAATGGTTGCAAGTACGAGGACCAGTTCTAAGTCATTTTTTTCAGTGCTATGGTAACTTCAAGTGGTTGTAACTTAAAAGAGTATCTATAATAAACACAAATGTTCCATGCTATTAAAGATGAGGCACTTCCTGCAAATAAATCTTTTAAGCTATAGCTTTGCACTATTCAAACCAGGAAAACCCTTTCATTTGGTTATTTTAAAGAGGTGATTCCAGTGCTTCAGGTAGAATGAAGTAGACTAGCAACTAGCCGCGAAGTATCTCTTCCAAGCTGGCTCAGGGCCTTCCCAAGTCACATTTCGCTGAGGAGGCTTAGGAGGAAGTCATGAAAGTTGAGCGGATGTTGCCTTGTGAACAAAGGCCCAGAGGAATAGCTCTGGAAGGGATATGGCGTGAAGCAAGCAAGCCCCAAAGGGAAGCTGACTGAACGGATAGGAATGTAGAAGACAGGGAGGGGGACCCCATGTCTTCTTGCCCAGACTTCCCTCACTGCTCCGAATGACTATGCTAAGCATCCGAGCATCCGTCTTGTACCTCCACATGGCAGCATCTTGCTGGAGGCAGGGGCCCTTCCCTTGCAGGGTTCCCCCTGGAAAGATGTCAGTTGTCCTGGCAGGAGCTAAGAGCAGAGGGGCTCCGGTTCCTGCAGGGTCTCTTTTGGACGTGCAGCGATGCTGAACTGGGGCAGGGCAAAGGAAATGGCCCATAAATCAAAGCAAGGGCATTAGCACAGGAGACTCACCGAAGGCAGGAAACGGCCAAAGGAAGGAAGAGCACGGGGTTAGGAAGGCAGCTTGAAAAAAGCCAGGGTCAACAGGAAGACCTGAGAATTGGAACTGGGAGGGAGGGAGGAAGCAGGGGTTGAATTTCAGACAAGCCCACCCCACCCCCAGCCCTTATCTGCCAGAGCCACATGTGGGGTCCCCTTGTAACCATGTGCAAGGCATGTAAGGTGTTCTGGAGGGAACAGGAAGTGCAAAATATACTATTTTGTGAAGGGTGTCACTCTGTGTGTGTGTGTGTGGTGTCGGCACATGTACATGAGTTTGTGTAAAAATTCAAGATGGCAGCCAAAGCACATATAAAATAGAGGAGCAGTGACACCCCTGAGCGGTGCCATTGTTACAACAAGCCAGGGAACCTGTTTAAGCACTCAAGAAATAGGCAATGATAGCTTAAATCCCAACTAACAGCTCCAGGATCTTTCGGTCTGCCCATCTGTTGAATGAAAAAAAAAGTGGCATGAAATTTGACATCCCCACTGCTGGTATCTCCATTCCTGATGCCTTTGGAAACCATCCATAGTTGGTTACAAAGTGGGTGGTATTAAAAATGTTTTATTATTTTATTTATCTGTATCTGCCTTTATTCTTTTTACAAATAGCTCAAGGTGGCAAACATATCCAACACATCTTCCTCCTCATCTTTTTCCACACAACAACAACCCTGTCAGGTGGGTTGGGCTGAGAGAGGGTAATTGGCTCAAGTTCATCCAGTTGGCTTTCATGGTCAAGGTAGGAGTAGCACTCACCATCTCCTGTTTTCTAGCCTGGTGCCCTCACATGAGACTAAAATGGCTCTTTAAATAAATAAACAAACAAACAAACAAACGGATGGATGGATGGATGAATGAATGAAAGAAAGAAATGCCCACAGATGCCAGACTTTCCTGCCAGTGACCAGAGACAAAGCCCAACAGAGTTTACACCCTTTGGAGGGTGTCAACAGAGGGAGGAAAAGCTGGCCTCAATAGGAAGAGAGTTAACCACAATTTGAACTCATTGAAACAAAAGCAGCGTTGTTGGATGTAGCTGAAAGGTAGATTTCTTTTCTTGGTTTTTTTTTCTCCTTTTGCATCTTGTAGTTTATTATTTTGTGTTGCCTTCTATTGAACACTGCCCAGAGTTGTGGTGGAGTAGATCTAACAGACAAGCAAGCAAACAAATAATAAATTTGAATAAAGCAGCAGAGCATCGGGAGGGTCAAAATCGGCATCTTGCAGAAGCTGTTGACAATTAGATGCAAATGAAAGCAGGGAATGAATCCAAGAGCTGGAAGAGGCTTTTGAAGGCACCCAGTTTAGCCCAGTTAACACTCCTCCCCAAGTTGGCTGTCCAGCCTGCACAGTAGCCATGATTTGATTCTGCCATCAAATTACTCTTATTATTGGGAAATTTATCCTCACGTTGATCTGGAATCTGCCTTTCTTTAATTTTATCATGAACTGTCCTGAAATCTAAAAAAAGGAGCAAATGTTTAGGTGTGCTTATTAAGTCTTCAGCTACAGGAGAAGGATTACAATTTAAGAGAATATCATAGTTGGAAGGGACCTTGGAAGTCTTCCTGCTTTCCTGCTCAGGAAAGAAACTTCCCAAACACCCCTCTTTTCTCGAGGTTTAATATACTCGTTTCCTCCATCTCTCCTCCTGAAGCTCAGTTTCCAATACCTGTCATGCCCCTGTCTCATTTGGAGGAGGAAGCCAAACAGCTGATAGGGAGTGGGAGTGTGGCTCCGTCAGTTGGCTGTGGAAGAAGCTGGGGAAAGGCAAAGTCCGGCTGGGCAGAGCAGAAAAGAGATAGAACAAGGGAGAGAGAGTTCAGAGGAAAACCCAAGCCCACCCAGTCTTCATCCTAGGGCATGCAGGAAGGAACGGAGAAGAGAGCAACGTGGGTTGCGTGGCTTACGAGGGAGGAAAGGGCCCTGATTCCCTTCATTAGCTGCAGCTGGGAACACAGTGTTTAAAAAAGGCAAGCTGAGCTCAGCAAGCTGTTGGGAGCGAACATGAATTTATCTTGTATCATTGTGGCTTTTCTGTGTTCCTGGCATCTTCCCAACTGTGTGAGTTTTGCCGTGCTTTCAAGTCTGAAATTTCTTCTCCTGCCCTGTCAAGCTAATTACTTCAGTTTGACTTGTTTGGATTTTAAGTTACAGTTTGTATGTACCTTGTTTTGGACTGAATTTTCTACAGTTAAAGATTGTTCCCTGGGACAGTTTTTTTCCAGCCAAAGGTAACCTGGACACTGGGGGCAAAATTGGAGATAATAAAGGGACTCTTCTTGTTTATTTGACTGTGTTGCCTTTGTGTCATGCCCCGGTCATCAAAATACCTTTACTATCCTCACTGCTCTCTGAATTGGTTCCCATTTCCCTGAATTCTCTTTAATATAGAAAGTTGACCAGAACAGCTTTTTGCTTTTTGCAATGGATGTTACACATTCACATGTGCATCCTATTTCCAATGTGTGAGCTTGCAACTGCTGCTTTCTGAGTGAAGAAAGGATTTTGAGAATGACATTGTTAATGTCAAGTTTTGGCTTCACATTAATGTGCATTTTTAACAGACACAAACCTGCAAAGATTTTCTTTTTTAAAGGGTAAAATGAAAATACAGTATTATTACAGCACAAATGTAAAGAGGTATTGTCTGTTTACTCCAAAGTCAGCCTTCATTGCTGCATATTGCAGAGGTACTAGAATTGCTCTGGAATGCACCATCTTGGCCTCTTTGCCAGAAGTGGGCTGGCTGGACTGCAAGGATCCCCCCCCCCCAACTTCTTGAGCTGAGCATCTGGCAGCAGGCAGGGTCTGAGGCTGCACCTGCCCTCATCCTTCCCTCCCTCCCTCCTTCCCTCTCTCCTTCTGCCAGCATGCAGCAGGTGCAGCTCCAGCCAAGTAATGATGAAACACAGTCAGGGTAGCAGGAGTGTAAAATAACATGGCAGTCAAGCTGGGAGGGGGAACAACCTCATAACATAATGCTGTCATTCATAAGGTACAGCAACAGCAGACAGGCTGAAATAGCTACTGGGCGCACCCCAACGGTGACCTCCAAAGAGTCCCGGTTTGCTGGAGAATGCCAAGCGAGGCAGGAGTAGAGTGGCAAGGATTAATATTTCATTGCAAGTAGCAAGCTAGATGGGCACGGGCCCCTGCCCCAAAGATTTTTGAGCATAGTCAAAGCATCTTTTAAAAAACCTGCAACAGAAAAGGATGCTGCGATGTTAAACTGCTATGTTAAGCCAGCCTTGGCAGTTTTAAGCCCACTAGGGATACTCAGATTGTCTCCGGAAAGTGAAGACGACATATTTGACAATATCTTAAGTCTTCAAAGTTACTTTAGAACAGGGCTCTCCAACCTTGGCAATTTTAAGACTTGTGGACTTCAACTCCCAGCAAAGCTGGCTGAGGAATTTTGAAGTCTACAAGTCTTAAAGTTGCCAAGGTTGGAGACCCTGTTCATTATTGATCTGTCTGAATTTCATTCCCTTGTCTTTTTATATGCTCTCCATTTTTCTTACTTAGAATCAGAGGTGGGATTCAGCAGGTTCTGACCAGTTCTGGAGAACCAGTAGCGGAAAGTTTGAGTAGTTCGGAGAACCGGCAAATCTCACCTCTGACTGGGCCCGCCCCCATCTCTTCCCTGCTTCCCATTGAGTCCCAGCTGATTGGCTGGGTCTCCTTTGGTTGCCCTGTATAGGAGAACGGAACTGGAAAGCAGGTTAGTGAGGTTAGTGGGGAGGGAATGGAGATTTTACAGTATCCTTGCCCTGCCATGCCCACCAAGCCACACCCACAGAATCGGTAGCAAAATTTTTTGAATCCCACCACTACCTAGAATCATAGAATAACAGTTATTGGACATCTTGGAGGTCTTGTTGTCCAATTGCCTGCTCTAACAGGGGACCCTAAACCTTTCCAGACAAATGGCTGTTCAATCTCTTTTTTTAAAAAAAAAAAACTTCCAGTGTTGGAGCACCCACAACTTCTGAAGGCCAGCCATTCTACTGATTAATTCCACTGACGGGAAATTTCTCCTTAATTCTAGGTTAGATCTCTCTTTGATGTTTCCCTCCATTACTTTTTGTCATGCTCTCAGGTACTTTGGAAAATAGATTGACTCCCTCTTGTCTGTGACAGCCACTCAAGCACTGGAAAACTGCTATCATGTCACTCCCAGTCCTTCTCCTTCTTAAACTGGAAACTATACCTAGTTCTCTTTCACTGTTCCTCATATGGTTTTGCCTCCGGTCCCATTGGATGGTGGTGACTGAACTGGATGCAGTATTATATGGTCTTATTAGTGCAGTATAGAGTAAGTACTATCACTTCACATGATCTTGCTGCTATCTCTCTGTTAATGAAGCCCAGGATTGCATTGGTTCTTTTGGCAGCTGCAGCACACTTGTATTCTTTCAAAACAAAACTCTTAAGAAATGGGCGCTGCTTTAGAGCCTGCAAATGTTTTTTGTCAAATTGTCATTTTTTTTTTTTATTTATGGGGAGGGCTTCACAGTGCACATGTTCAGACACTGTTACCATGTCCAAACTAAACAATGGGTCATGTTTTTAAAAAGTAGAGCTTCTGCTATTCTGCATACAGGTTGTTCACAGGTGCTACTCAAGAGAAGACACCCCAATTTGTAGCATTTCCAAAATGCAGTTTGAAAATATTATTGACACGGAGAGTTGCAGTATTTAAACATGAAAGCAGGAATGCTTCTGTATCACTCTCTCTCACACAGTATCTGCCCAGTCTCTCCTGATCTAACTTGACAAGATGCATAACTTGGGACTGGTTACCGAAACCTCTCAATTTGTCAAGGTAGCAAAAGGTGGCATTTGAAGAGCTTTTTGGGGAGAGGGGTCACTGAGGGGCAGCTGTTCCCCAACATTTTCAACCCCTCACATGAAGTAGGAGCAGGCAACATTTTAGTAAGCGAGAAAAGTCTCTCTTAAAACACAATGGGGAAATTTCATCGGATACTTTTATGCAATCTTTCCTTTCAACTGAATATGGATAACAACAAATGAAGTCACGCACCCTTTCTCTTTTTGTAATCCTTCTTTGGCACGCTGCTGAAAAGCAGATGTGCAAAACTGAACCTTTCTGGATTTCATCCTGCTGGAGAAAGAGCTTTTACTGAACAGAAGGAACATAGCTGCCCCTTTCTGTGGCTGGAATATTACTTTGTCTGGTTCTGAAGCCAAAATCTGAAAAGATACTTTTTTCTGCCCCTCCTGGTATGTAAGAGAAAAGCTCTGGGGGTCAGATGGTGGCAGCAGCAGCATTGGAGCTGGCTGGCCAAGGGGCTTGTGGCTTAACTGGACTGCAGTATATTCCATCGTTTCCTGTATGAACTTTGCAAGCACCAGCAGACCACAGGAATTTCTGGCTTGGCTGGAGACATCATGGCAAAAGATGAGAAGTCTTCATTCGACTGTCAGAGCTTCTGGGCTCATCCTACCCATCAACCCATTGTTTAGGTGTTTTTAGTTTCCAAACAGGTAGTCCTTGACTTACCATTCACCTAACGGCCATTCAAAGTTACAACAGCACTGAAAAAAGTAAAGTATAGCTGGTCCTTGCACTTATGACTGCCACTTATGAATTCCCATGATCACGTGATGAAAATTTGGACGCTCGGCAAACGGCATGCATTTATGACAGTTGCAGTGTCATGTTTGTGACCTTCCCAGCAAGTTTCTGACAAGCAAAATCAATGGAGGAAGCTGGGCTCACTTAATGATTGCATTATTCCCTTAATAACTGCAGCGATTTGCTTAACAACTAGGGCAAAAAAAAAAAAAAAGGTTGAAAATCGCACATGAGTCACTTAATAGCCAACTGGCTTAGTCATGGAAATTCTGATCGTAAGTCAAAAACTACCATATCTTATTTATTTGTTTGGATTGCATGTTATATAAGCAGTGGTGGGATTCAAATAATTCAACAACCGGTTCGCCCAGGGTCAGGTTGGCTGTCGTGGGAAGTGTGGCCCATTTCTGTCCTTGGGCTCTGCCACAGATGCAAAATGAGTCTCCTGCGATGGCCAACCGCATCCTGGGCGAACTGGTTGTTCAATGACTCCCTCTCGTGCTATCAAACTGGATCCTGGGCACTGTATTACGATGGAGAAATGGGAACTGGAGTGGCCAGCATGAGGGAAAAAGGAGCAGCAAGGAGAAGAGGGAAAGTGGCCTCCTCCTTTCCTTGTGCTGGCTGCTCCATTGCCCATTTCTCCATTGCAGCACAACGCCGTGCCATAGAGCTTGCCTCCCCCCCCCCCCCCCCCCCCCCCCCCCCCCCCCCCCC
>BLBF01000046.1:4588114-4633119 GCA_015471245.1 Laticauda colubrina
AAAAAAAAAAAGTTCAATCAATCACTTCCAACTTCACCAGATCTTTTTTCTTTTTCATAAGAAGTTGGAATTGATTGAACTGTATTTTTAGTCCCACCAACTTTTGTTTCCCTGCACATGACAGTGAGAAATGCAATGGAGAAATGCAACAGAGCTGGAAATCAGGTAGGTAAAGAAATGCTTGGGGGAAGCGAGGGCATCTGGGCACCAGGTGCTGAAATGGGCCCATCTCTCTCCAGCACTTGCCCAGATCTGCCGAAGGGAAGGCTGGCATCTACTGACACTTAAATGCAGTGGCATTCCCGTTCTGGCCGGGAAGGGCAACTGGCATGGGCACTGCAGACAGGATGTCCAGTCGCTTCAGCATCATCTCTGATCCTCTGATGCTCCACCAATGCTTTGGCCTTGGGCTACTGCCTTGCGCACAGGCCCCACCAACACCAAATGAGACAGTTTTTGCCTGAGTGATGCAATCGAAGGTTTCCGTCACTCTTCTCTTGGACTTTTGGGGGAGGGTTTTTTATCTTTTTCCCCACCTGGAAAGAAGTTGGATGAAAACCAGAGATGTTCCAGAAAACACAGATTTTCCAGAACACTTCTAACCTGTTCACAAAACTGAACAAAAAATTAGGTACCAGTTCTGTTGAATTAGTGTGAACCAGCTGGATACCACCACTGATTATACGGTCTTATAGTATATAGTGTATTAATGGTTTATTATTAACATTAACATTATTGTTAATGTTAATACTGAATAACATCATGCAACACATTTAACACTGCATTATCACGATTCTTATGGTGTAATTGCTGCAACCACTGTTGCTTGCTATTAATACATTTGGAGTTGTTGAATAAAGCTATAAGATCCATACCATCTTCAGGAGGTGGTGGTGCCCCCAAAATTTGAATATTCCTGGCAGATAAATGAGGGTTGGAATAAATAGCATCTCATCTCCTCACAAAGTTTGAATCAGGAAAGAATGAAAAAAATCCTTTTGAGATGTATATTAAAATTTTCTTCCTCAGTCTATCCCTATTCAGAATAGTTTGACATCATGAACAGAGGAGGTGAACAGAGCCCGGGAATGCCAATCACATCACATCATGGAACCAGGGATGGGATTCTACCAGTTTGGACCAGTTCTATAGAACCAGTTGTTATGATTCTGCACAGTTTGGAGATCCAGCAAACTGTGCCCCTGGCTGGCCCTGGCCCTCTCCGCCCACCCCTCCGCTCCCAGTCAGTCCTTATCACACATAGGCAACATTGCGTGCATGCCCAACATCGCTGACTGCGTTCTCCCCTGCCCAGTGACTCCTTAATGTATTTCTTTTTTCCCCCTCCCAATGATCAGCTGTGCCAGGATCCCCCTCACTGTCTTACTGCTTCACCCAGGAGGCTTCCCTGAGGCCCAGGAGGCAAAGGGGGCTTCATGGGAGGGGGGAGCCCCCCCGGTGCTCCATTTTTTGCCTTCCTGGACCCCAGGGAAGCCTTCTGGGAGCAAAAATGCCCCCCCCAGGAGGCTCCCCTGAGTCCCAGGGGTGTGTGCTGCAAAAAAGGAAGAAGAAGCCACACCCACCTAGCCACCTCTGCATGGAACATGTACGGAGTAAATTTTCATAAATAAAGGCAGATTTTTATGGAGTATGGATAGTCCTCACTTTTCAACCATTTGTTTAGTGACAAGTTGCAATGGCATTGAAAACTTTGTGACACATGATCATTTTTCAATCACAACATTTGCGACATCCCCATGATCATGTGATCCAAATTCACACTTCAAAGGCAGCAAAGTGACAGTAAACATTTTAGCTGCACTTCCATTCTTCTGTGCTGAATCCCTTACCATTTCGCTTCATTCTATGACTCCTGGGCTCAAGTATTGTGAGAAAAGAAGAAAAACAGGTCTATTCTTCCTCTAACACTTTTTTTTGGCAAGTGCAGAATTTGGAAAGGGGGTAGTGGTGGAAGTGAGATTTGAGAGATGACGGATACAGTAGCGGTAATTCTGTTTAAGAAAAACACAGGAAACCAGTTTCCAGCTTCACTGAAGACTGCACAAGGAACCAGCCAGAGTAAAAGTTGTTATGATATCAGTGGATCCCATCCTTGATCCTGTGTTAACAGATTGCAGTTGAATACCTTCAAAGGCAAAACAGATTAGAAAGCCAGATTCTTCAACTTTGCTGTGGCATTTGCATTCCTGAGCCCATGGGAACAGCTTCACGGGTTGATCTTTCAAAACTGATCCTTTTATTGTAGTGCTTGATTTACAACCACAACGCGTTTCCATTGCTTAGCGATGCATTCTGCAGTCGTTAAGTGACTCACACCCAACTTTATGAGCATTTTGGCCATGATTGTTGAGCGAATTATATGTCATAAAGCGAATCATGGCTTCCCTTACTGACTTTGCTTGGAAGCTCTTCCCCTCTCCCCCCTTGTCGCAAATGGTGAAGTCACCTGGGATGCTATAACTGTTGTAAATAAATGCCACTTACCAAGTGCCTGGATTTTGATCATCTGAGCATGGGGGGTACTGCAGTGATCCTAAGCACAAGAACAGGTCATAATCTACTTTTTTCAGCACCACTGTAACTTCAAACTGCCATTAAACAAATGGTCACAAGCCAAGGACTAGCTGCATATTAACTGCCTTGCCAATTCCTGCAGTTAAGGGTTGGGATGATTTATTTATCTTTTTTCCTCTTGTTGTTGTTGTTGTTGGATGTACATCTCACTTGCCCTTTAAAAGCAAGAGGAAGGGTGCTTAGCCCTCCCTCTTCCAATAGTTCTACAACATCCACTCTGCCAAGTAGATTGCACTGAGCAAGGGTGTCTAACTCCATAGCATACTGGGAACTTCCAGGGTTGAAGACGGAGATGAATTTGGAAAAGTCATCTCTACTTTCAAACTTTTCTTTTTTCACACACGTCACTAGGACACAAGGCGGCTTTCAGAATGTTCTCCCCTAATCTCCCACCTAACCCCAGGATGCCTCTCAACCTGGATTTCCCCAACCCAACTCCTTGGCTGAGAATGCCTTGTCTCTTGTGTTGGGTTTTGCTTCTCAGCACTCCCTGCCAGACGCTGGCTCAGGATTTGGGGAGTCTGTCCAAATGTTCGCAGAGAGGTCTTGCCTAGATTCCCCTACCCCCTTTTCCCTTGAGTTGCACTTCAAGCAGCCTTTTCTACTTACCAGAAGCTTTGGGTTGAATTCAGAAGCTCACTCAGAGGAAGCGGTAGGAGGGCCTCTTGCCCAGGTAGTAATAGTTTAGGTATTGCCAGTGGTGTTTCCATCTATAAGAGAAAGTCTGTCAGTGTATAAAGTTCATAAATTGGAATAGACATGGTAACAAAGCCAACAGAGACTGTTTGGTGACCCAGATGGCTCAGAGCCTGGGCATGGTTTAGGTTCACTGACCTGTTCCTTTGGGTATTATCATTGTAGTGCTTTTAAAGTTTTTACTGCATTTTTATGTTCATCCAGGTGGGTACTTATTCTTCTATTGGTCTGTCCAATGTATGTGGCCGGGCATGATGCGCAAGGAACTTCGTATATGCCTTGGTTTTCCAGGTCAATTTTGTCTTTGGGGTTTTTAAGGATGGCTGCTATTTTTTTTTCTGTTTTGAAGGCAGTCTTGATGTGATGCCTGTGTAGTATCTTACTGATTTTGTCTGTAGTACCTCTTATGTAGGGCAGGACAGCTGTTCCATAGGTCTGTTGATCTTCTAGGTCTCGGTTATGTCTTGGTGTATTTTTGTGGATCAAGCTGGTGATTTTGTTTTTGTGGCTGTCAATACTTTAGTCAGGGTGCATAGTTCAGTCTTTATATGTGTCTTGTCTGCCAGGCGTTTGGTTCTGGTAATTAGTGTTTTGGCCATGGAATTTATCTGTGCTGGGTGTTGGTGGGATTGGGCGATGAGGTAGCGGTTGGTGTGTGTTTTCTTCAGGGATATGGTATGTCCCAGTGTGCCATCTGTATTGACAGCCAACAGCTTCCACAAAAACAAAATCACCAGCTTGATCCAAAGACAAAATTGACCTGGAAAACCAAGGCATATATGAAGTTCCCTGTGCATCATGCCCGGCCACATACATTGGAAGAATAAGTACCCGCCTGGATGAACACAAAAATGCAGTAAAAAAGCTGGAACACACCTCCTCACTAGTCCAACACATGAAAACCACAGGTCACAACATCAACTTCAATGGCACTAAAACCCTAGCCACTATAGAAAACCCCAGCCACAGAATCATCAGAGAACCATAGAGATTGAAAAAAGACCTGAAAGCATGAATAGAAGAGATAATTCCACCAGACTGTCAATCATTTGGAAGCCTGCACTCTCAAATAGAAAGATCTCCACACCACAAGCCAGGCAAACACCTGGGCACAAACAGACTCCCTCTGATACCTCCAGCTCAAACACACCCCAACCAGGCACCCAGATGAAACCTAGCTTCCTAATAGATAATATCCATCCTTTCACGCGAAGCCAAGCTGCACTGAAAGCCTCCAATACAGGAACAGAGTGTTGCCAGCCAATCAAAGCCACAAAACAGACAGAAGAAACCAGAAACACCAATCAAACAAACTCCAAGTCCAATAAACACAGACCAAGACTCCCAACCAATCAGGATGTAGAAAAAAAACATCCTGCCACAATAATAGGCTAGCCTCAAATTTAAAACCAACGGCTGTGAGACCCTGACCCACATACAAACTCAATACAGAAGCCTGATGATGGCAGATGAGATTCTGCTAAAACGTTGCTACAACTTTAAAAGCACTACAATGACGTGGGATAATACCTGAAGGAAGCTGAACAGCACACATGTAAGTACCCGCGAAAACTTAAAAAAACAAATATGTGTGTATATATATATATATATGTATGTATGTATGTATGTATGTATGTATATGAAGTGAACTGACACCCACCATGAAGATGTGGCACGTCTATGAAAATGAAGCCAAACAACAGGATCACAGCTTACCAGCTCAAATCCCCCAGCAACTAAGACTAACCTGAGCATAACCAAGCCCCCACCTGAACAGAACACACCCCCAGCCAATCAAAACACAGCCAACCCCCCTACCAATCAGAACACAGCCAATCCCCCACCCAATCAAGTCACACCCCCAGTAGCAGTTAAAAAAAGCAGCTGCAAGCTCACATGACTCTGAGAAGCACAGAGCCAAAGAAACAAGCCTGAAGATGATGAATGAGACTTCATCGAAACGTCGCCTAGATACTTCCAATTTTACGCGGGAGAAAACCCAAATAACCAAAGATCCATATATATATATAATTGTATAAAAAGAAGTTTCTTGTATAAATGAATCCTGCTGAATTATTTGCTTGTGTGCTGGATGGATGGCTGCAAACTCTGACAGAGTATAGGCCAGGAGCACACCAGAGCACACAGTAAGACTAAACTGTAATTAAACTGAAGGACTGCCTGTAAGAGAAAACAAGGCTGAGAAAGCTTGCAGGATGGCTGTTGATTTCCAGGAGAGCTCCCTGCCTTGATTGGGACAGAAGAATTATATTGTTTGGGCTGCAAAATTTGAATGCTTCCTGAAGACTGAGGAGCTCTGGGATGTTGTTGTTAATCCACCCCAGGCACCATTAGCAGCAGCAGATCAAAGGCAGCATGATGAGGTACTGGCCTATATCATCTTAAATTTAGAAGATTAAGAAATCTAAAAATCTTTAGAAGATTATTGAATGTAGCTCATTTAAATATTGCAAATGAGAGTTGGCAGAAATTGAGAAGTGTGCATTTGAGTGCATCAGCATGCAATATTGTGCAATTGTCAAGACAATGTTACAGAGCCCAGTTGCTATCACAAGAGAGTATGGAGCAGCATTTGCTGTGAATACAAACTTTATTTATTGAGTTGGAACAGTGTGGAATGAAGATTTCTGAATCTCAGAGGGTGCTGTTCGTGAAATGTGGGACATTGTTTCAGCAGTTTTTGAGTGCAAACTAGAACAAGACTTACAAATGGAAGCTCTAAAGGACTGTTTGATTTCAGAAGAAAAACAAGTGCCATTTTAGAAAAAAACCACAAGAAGACATTTTTGAGGTGGGGCACAAGGAGCAGAGACAGGATATCTACAAAGACCAGAGAAAGAGCAGAGAACAGATTACAGCCCAGCAAAGTTTTTCTACAAAGAAAGAAACAGAAAAGAAGACAGAAAGGCAGTGTTTAATATGTGGTGATAAAAATAATTTGAACAAAGACTTTGCAAGGAAGAAAGAGAATAGATGGACAGGTTGCTGTTGCAAACATTAGCTATTGTAATAGCAGAGACAAATGGTTAATCGACAGTGGGGCAAGTCAAACAATTGTTGATAATTCTTAATTATTTTTCAGAATGGATCCATCTGGAGGTGATGCAGTGGCCTTGGCAAGGCTGAAGTCACTGGCAAAGGCATGATTCCATGTGTGAAGGAAAAGTTTAGTAACATATTATGTCTGCCTGAAATGGAGTATAATTTACTGAGTGTCTCTAGTCTAGACCAAAAAGGATTTAAGACCACATAGAAATGGGAATGTATGTGCACAGGGCATAAAGCAGGATAATCTTTATGTGTTGCAGGGACAAAAGGTTCAATGTGCCCAAACATTTGGAAATGTGGCACAACAAGATTCATGTGTTCATCTCTTGCATAGAAAGCTTGGCCATGCCAGCTTCAGAGTTTTGCAAAGAATGCACCAGTTTGCAGATGGTATAAGCTTAAAAAGGTATAAGGCATACTTGGACTGTGCAGTATGTAAACCATCAAAGTCCAAGGTATTTCGTGAATAAGAGTAGAACAAGACAGACAACAAAAGCTCTAGAGCTGGTCCATGCAGATTTGTTTGGGCTAATGCAAGCCAGTTTGGGAGGAGCAAAGTATGCACTGGTCATGGTAGATGACTACAGCAGGTTTGGGATCTACTATTTACTGAAGTTCCAGCCTTCAAGATCTTCCACTGTCGCTTTGCATCTTTCGGCTGTCATAAGAAACAGGAGGGGGGGAGGGGATGAGTCTGGGAAGTGTGCTGGAGGTGTTACATTTTGCTGTTGTGTAAATGAGGAGGGGGGAGCATACATCATGTGTGATTTGCACATCTAATTTCTCAGATTCAAAATTCTTTGGTTGCTACCACTTCATTTTCAGTAAAAGATATCTTTTCTCTAACTGAAAGAGTCTAAATATTTCTTTCTTGGATTTTGAATGGAGCACCTTATGACATTATTCTGAATCTCACTCTACCAGCCCACCCGGAGAAAACACCCAATTTTCTACCGAGGGGGCCTGAACATCATGTCATCGTCAACTAGTGACCAGGAAGATCAGAGAGCCATTGGAGGGCAAGATTCTTTGCTGGTACAGGAAGCCGAATCATTAGCAGAGCTCAATCTGGAAGAAGATCCAGCTGTGAAGCCCAGATAGTCGGTGGGGGTTGGCTGGAAAGATCCAGAGAAGGACCCCCCCCCCCCCAGGATCACAACCACCTGCCGGCATGGAAAAGAGGAGCCATGGCAAGAGAGGGAAAAGAGAGAACTCTTACTGGATCAAGCCAGGAGACTCCTTAATGAAGCCTTTGAACAACCCCAAGCTGCACAAAGGTATGAAGGGGAAGGGGGAGTGGCCCCAGCTAGAAGAAGCAGAGCAGCCCCCTCTCCCATAAATCAACCCGATCCAGCAGCAGCTCCGGGGCCCCCAGTGGGAGGTGTAATTCCTAGAAGGTGTAGAGCTCCTAAGTTGCCTCCGTTAGAAGTAATGTACGGGGGAAATCCCAAAACCTTGGGGTTTTTCCTAGCCCAAGTTTGGAGCTATATGGAAGAATATGGGGAGGATTTTTCCTCAGAAGCAGCCAAAGTGAGGTGTGTTCCCAGGGCTCTGGAGGGAACAGCTGCAGAGTGGATGGTGACCCTGCATAATGATAATGCTCCCCAGTTGATGAATTATAACCTGTTCATGACTGCGCTGTGGGCTAGGTTTGAGGACCCATTGGAAGAGCGCAAGGCCCGAATCAGGATGAAGACCATAAATCAGGGGCGGAGGTCCGTGGCTGACTACACCCAAGAATTTAGACAGTTAGAGGTCATATCTGAGGCTGGTCCCAGGAAGCCCTGATAGAAGCATTTAAAGATGGATTAAACGAAGATGTGTACCAGAGATGCTTTGCTAGAAGAGACCCGAATGACTTGCAGATGTGGTACTTGCTGGCAGAAGAAGTGGAAATTGATTTAACCCGAAGCAGATGGTGGGGAGGTTCTGGGTGGAGCAAGCTTTCCCCCCCACGTCCTCAAGAGGTCCCCAAACCTCAGAGGGGAGGAGTGGCAGCAAGACCCAACCCCTCTGCCTGTTTCCGATGTGGGAAGGAAGGTCACCGGGCTGTGAACTGCAAAGTCAAGCTGGAACCAAAGGGAGCGCCAAAAGGAGGGAAGAAATCTGAAAAATCCCCAGCGAAGCCTCGTGAAGCGGCACTAAAGATGAAAGAGGTGGCAGAGGTCGCCCCTCCAGTGGGAGAGGAGTCAGAAACCCCGACTACCCCTGAAGAGAGCAATTATGACTCGGAAGATGACTTCCTGGTAAGTCCAAACGAGAGACCTATGACCATTCCGGTGAAGTTGAGGGTGCCCACTTCAGGGGTCGAAGGAGAAATGCTAGCCCTGCTAGACTCTGGGTGCACAAGGTGTGTAATCAACACAGGAGTAGTGGAGAAAATGGGCTTAAAACTAAAACCTTTAAAAATGCCCATTGCCTTTTGCCAATTAGATGGATCAGTGGCTGGGGGTTGCCCTGCATGTTTTATCACGGAACCTGTGGAAATGACTATGAGAGATCATAATGAGACTCTGCGCTTTATTGTGGCCCCTGGGATGGAGCAACCGTTAATACTGGTATTGCCCTGGCTCCGGAAATGGAACCCCAGGTTAACTGGAAAAAGGGGTCATTGCGCATATGCACCAATCAGTGACCAGAAAAGGAGGGGTGATCTCAGCCAAAGCTTCAGAATCCAATTGAAATAGCTTCCACAGGTACCGAACCATTGAAAGGGGAGGAGAAAATTCCAAAAGAATATTGGGATTTAAAGGAAGTATTCAGTGAAAATGCCTCGGATGAGCTCCCGCCTCATCAGTCAACAGATTGTGCTATTGAAATTTTACCTGGGGTGAAGCTCCCGAAACCGAAGTTATACTCAATGACACCATGAGAATTAGAGGAGCTAAGATTGTTTATAGATAAAAATCTGGAACGTGGTTTCATCCAACCTGTTAGGCCCCGGGTAGCAGTCCCAGTGTTGTTCCAGTCCCAGTGTTGTTCCGTGAAAAGAAAGATGGCTCCAAACGCTTGGTGGTGGACTACAGAAATTTGAATGCCATTTCCATGGAAAACGTGTACCCCCTCCCTTTGATTCATACTGGCCCACCTAGCCAAGGGAAAGATTTTCAAGAAATTGGATTTGAGAGAAGCATACTACCGAGTTCGAATTAAGGAAAGGGATGAGTGGAAGACCGCTTTTAACTGCCCAATGGGTTGCTTCCAATTCAATGGGTTGCTGCCCAATGGGTTGCTTCCAGTTCTTCCTTTTGGCCTACAAGGGGCCCCAGCTGTATTCATGCAGATGATCAATCAGGTATTACATTAACATTTATCCCGGGGGGTTCTGGTTTACCTTGATGACATCCTTATCTACACGGAAACTCTGGATGAACATATGAAACTGGTGCGGTCAGTTCTACAGAAATTGTGTGCTGCTAAGTTGTATGCTAAACTGTCCAAGTGTGAATTTCATCAAGAGAAAATTGACTATTTGGGGTATCGCATTTCATCTGAGGGCATAGAAATGGATCCAGAGAAGGTGTGTGCCATATTGGAATGGGCTCCCCCATATACCAGAAAACAACTTCAGAGCTTCTCGGGATTTGCAAATTTTTACCGGCAATTTATCCCGGCTTTTGCTAAGATAGCAATGCCCATCACAAATCTCTTAAAAATTAAAGGAGAGGTGAAGGTCTAGCAAGCCGTTGGAGTGGTCCATGGAGTGTCAAGCAGCTTTTGAAAAGCTAAAACGACTGTTTGCTGCAGAATCAGTGCTAAAGCACCCGGACATGGAGGCTCTCTTTGTGATCCAAGCCGATGTGAGTGATGTGGCCGTTGGAGTGGTGTTACTTCAAATCAACGAGAAAGGGACCTTACAGCCTTGTGAGTATACCTCCCGTAAACTTTCTGAAATCGAGAGAAGGTGGGCCGTCTGGGAAAAAGAAGCTTTTGCAGTTCGTTGGGCCTTACTGACCTGGAGACATTTCCTGGAAGGAGAAAAACATCCATTTGAGGTATGGACTGATCATAAAAATTTGGAAGCCTTAAAAACACCTCGGAAGCTGTCCCCTAAACAAGTCCGCTGGGCCCAGTATTTCAAGCGGTTCAATTTCTCACTGAAGTACATTCCAGGGGGGAAGAACTTCATGGCGGATGCTCTCTCTAGACTACCCCAATATAATAGTATTCGCCAGGAAGTGATAAGCCCAATTGTTTCGACCAAACATCTAGCCGCCCCAGTGATCACCATAGCCCAAAAGAAGAAACAAGAAGTGGATTTATCGAATGACTTAACCGCACAACTAAAAGAAGCCCTAAAACTTGATGATTGGTTCCTGGCTCATTCGAATGACTATACGGTTAGAGATGGTTTGGCTTGGGTGGGGACCAAGTTGTGTGTGCCACAGGTGCTGAGGGGCCAAATACTACAACAAGCTCATGATTCTAAAGCAGCTGGTCATTTTGGATTTGTGAAAACCTTACACCTGGTTAAGCGGCAATTCTAGTGGCCTATTTTGAAGAAGGACATTGAAGCTTATGTAGCTAACTGTCCAATTTGTGCTTTGGCAAAGAGACCTCCTGGTAAGTCAGCAGGGTTGTTACAAAATGTAGCTAAACCAACAGCCCCCTGGAAGGAAATCTCTATGGACTTTATAGTAGAACTACCCGAAAGCAGTGGAAACATGGTTATTTGGATGGTAACTGATTTGTTTTCCAAACAAGTACATTGCATACCTCGTTCCAAGATTCCATCTGCTAAGACGTTGGCTAAACTGTTTATTTCATATATCTATAGGTTACATAGCATTCTGGAATGCATAATCTCTGACAGAGGGGTCCAATTTACTTCAAATTTTTGGAAAGAGTTCCTTAAGTTGATAGGCTCCGCCCAGGGCTTAAGCTCCACCCACCACCCCCAAGCTAATGGGGCCTGTGAGAGGACTAACGCAGTGTTAGAACAGTGTCTTAGATGTTATATAAATTATCAACAAGATAATTGGTCCGACCTACTGCCATTTGCTGAAATGGCATATAACAACTCCATACATAGTAGTACTGGATTTACTCCATTTAAAGTAGCTTCGGGACAAGATTTTGTACCCATACCTGAACTTCCTCGTGAAAGGCCTAACATCCAGTCATTGGATGAATGGATAACTCAACTCCAACTTAACTGGCCAGTATCACGTAAAGCATTAGATGAGGCCCATCAAGCTCATAAGAAGTTTGCAGACAAAAAAGATCTCCACAGAAATTATATAAAGTAGGCGACAAAATTTTCCTGTCCACCAGATACCTGCAAACCACTCAAAAATCGAAGAAGCTTGGCCCTAAATATGTTGGTCCTTTCACGATTGAATGGATTATAAACCCTGTAACAGTCCAACTGAACTTACCGAAAACGCTTCAACAAATTCACCCGGTTTTCCATGTTAGTTTGTTAAAACCTGAACATACTTCTGATTTAAGACCCATCCAGGCTGACCCTCCCATACCAATACTGATTGAGGGTGAACAACATTTTGAAGTTAAAGAAATTCTCGATTCTTGCAAATGGAGGGGTCGGCTCCAGTATCTTGTAGCTGGAAACATTTCCCTTCTTCACAAGCCGAATGGGTTAACGAAACCGATGTTAAAGCCCCTAAGTTGATCAAAGCATTTCGTACCAAGTATCCTGATAAACCCTAGGAGTGTATTCATTTGTAATTGTCTAATGATTAATTGTTGTCTTTATATTTTTTTCCTCTCTCTCTTTTAGGACTGATGGTTTTCTTTTTCTAGGAGGGCCGAATGTCAGCCTTCAAGATCTTCTACTATCGCTTTGCATCTTTCGGCTGTCATAAGAAACGGGAGGCGGGGAGGGGATGAGTCTCAGAAGTGTGCTGGAGGTGTTACATTTTGCTGTTGTGTAAATGAGGAGGGGGGGCATACATCAGAGTTAGGTTTCTATTTCTCACTTAGCTTTCTTTTCTCTGTGCAACTGCAACCCGTTATCAAAATATGCCAAGGTCAACGGACAGAGGCCTCATCATCACCTGAAAATGCCCACATGATCATATTCACAATTTCTAATTGGAAGTTTCATCTGAACTATTGGGGGTGGGAACACTTCCATCACTTTGTATATGTGATTTGCACATCTAATTTCTCAGATTCAGAATTCTTTGGTTGCTACCACTTCATTTTCAGTAAAAGATATCTTTTCTCTAAAAAGAGTCTAAGTATTTCTTTCTTGGATTTTGAATGGAGCACCTTATGACAGAAGAGAAAAATAGAGGTGCTACAGAGATTTAAGCAATGGGTAATTTTGTTATTATTGTTAAACACCAAGCAAACAAATCAAACTGAAGTCTCTTAGTTGAAAGTAGAAAGGGTTGACACAACCCATAACAGAAGAATGGTTGGGGAAGAGGACAGAATTTGCAGAGATGGCTAAATTGACCTCCTTGGTTGGAGAAAATATATGTCATTTATAGATGGAAAATCTCTATAGATTTTTTGCATGAAACAGAAAAAATGCACATGATAATAGAAAAGAGTAAGCTTTTTTGTAATCAGAGTAAAAGATAATTTTGTAATTGTACTTATATTTGATGCAAATGAAATTGGAAGCTTTTTAAAGATTTCTTTCTGTACTCTTGCTTTTTTCTTTCTTCTTCTTTTCTTTCCTTGCTGCTTTTATTAGTTTGCATTAGTTTTTATGTTCTTTCTAAAACTTTTAGTAAAAATTTATAAAAAACTAAATAAATAAATAAAAGAGCCACTGTGTTCAGATAGGTTTCAAGTTGGGGACACTTCTCCACCCTCAACTTTCTAAATATAGTCACCTATCCAAAAAAGAGCTTAATTTTTGTCATTTAAGCATTGGCTGAACAAAAGTTTGCTCCTTTGCTACAGGTGTCTGAGAACCTTGCTTCAAGGTATTTGTACACAGTGCTCTGTGCATTTAAGAACTATTTTTAGGAAAAGGGTTTTAACAGATGCAACATTTTCCTCCCTTTGGGGTCAGTGGCCGTTATATAACCATCTGATCTGTTGTTCCTCTGGTGATGACAACTCTTCAAGGTAGACATAACTAGGAAACCTTGTCACCTGGCTTCCTAATCAGGTCTACCTCAAAGGACTAACAGCTGCCATCTAGACTAGGATGATTTTCTGTTCTGGGGGGCCTTGACCTCCATCCTTAGTGAGGATGGCCAGCCTAGCAGGCTTTATGCCTGCCTTTTCTCATGGGCTATTAGAAGCCTGTTTGCAAACCGGGAGGAGGAGGAGGAGATTGGCCATCTCAACCCCACGGCCTTCAAAAAGGCTGTAAAAAAATTAATTTTGTTGCCAGGCCTAAGGCTAAGATATTAGCAGAGTGCAATTTACACATGTTTGTTTTCTGAAAGTGTTTCATAGAGTGCCTCAATTTTCTTTTCCCTGTGCCGGATTCTTTTTAACTTTGTTTGTGGGATTTTTAAAATTTTGTTTTCTTATAGATTGAAGGATCATTACCAACAGTTAGTTATTTAACATGGGCAGCCATGCAAATTTCCTAAAACGACAAATACATGTTTAGTAGGGATATTCTCTTCAGTTTTCATGCAGAATTTTAAGGCCCTGGTACTCACCCTATTGCTTTGTTTGTTGTTTTCTGACCAGCTTTTTTTTTTAATCACTGAAGGGGAACTCTTTTTATGCAAAGGCTCTTAATGTTTCCTCAGATGCTGCTCCTGCTATTTCCTCTTCTTGAGTTCGTAACACTGGTAAAGGTTTCTCCAGAATTGTAGGGAATTAAGCTGATAAGCTGGGTTGGTGCAGGAGAAGGGATGAAGTCCTAAAGTTGATGAAGTCATTCCAGACACTGGGAAATTCTATTTGAAACTGGAAGAAGGTCACGGTGATGATGGCATCTAATGAGGCTGATGGCCTTGGGATCTGTATTGGTTGGGTTGTTGAGATATTAGTGGATGCTGGGAGGTGGAATTAACTCTGCCACCTGTCTTGGATAATGCTGTAGGTAGTCCTCAACCTACGAACCCAACTGAGCCCAAAATTTATGTTGTTCAGTGGGCAATTTGTTAAGTGAGTTTGCCCCATTTTACGACTTTTCTCACCACATTCGTTAAGCAAATCACTGCAGTTCTTAAATTAGTAACACTGTTGTTAAGTGAATCTAGTTTCCCTATTGATTTTGCTTGTCAGAAAGTCACAAAAGAGGATTGTGTAATCCTGGGACATTGCAAGTGTTATAAATGTGAGTCAGTTTTCAAGCATCTGAATGTAAATCACGTGACCAGAGAGATGCTACAATGGTCATTAGTGTGAAAAATGGTCATAAGTCACTTTTTTTCAGTGCCATTGTAACTTTGAACTGTCACTAAATGAACCATTGTTAATTGAGGAGTACGTGTAGTGAAAGTTGAGGAAAATGGTGGTGAACCAACAGTATGTCAAGGGAAGGTGCTACCTTGATTTCAAGCCAGCTAATTGTGTCCTTTTGGTGGAAAGGTGGAGGCACCAGGCTAGAACTTGGGACTGTGAGTTCTAGTCCCACCTTAGGCACAAAGCCAGCTGGGTGATTTTGGGCCAGTCCCTCTTTCTCAACTCTACGAAGAAGCAGGCAATGGCACACCACTTCCAAAAGATTGCCAAGAAAATTGCAGGACTAGTCCAGGCAGTTGCCAGAAGTAAAAAAAAAAAAGTGACTTAAAATGGCACGGAAAAACGTCTCAGAAACTGGTATAGTAGGGATTTTGTGATGGGCTGGTTTGGTGGTGAACAATGAGGGAGCCAAGGTGAAGGTGAAAGCAGTGTGGAAGCAAAGCCATTTATGGATGGGTCTGAAATTGTACCAGAGTCTCTTCTGGGCGAGGCTGATAGATGAGCAGTTGAAGGTAGCAAGGCACATAATACCATGAGAAGTTGTGCTACCATGAGATGTATGGCTCACCAGCTTGGCTAGCTTCCAAAAGAGTTGGGCCAATTCCTGGAAGTCATGGGATGTAGAGAATAAAGGTGATGGCCTTGATGGTGAAGATATATGACCAAACCAATGAGAAGGGAAACAATACCTACGCCCAAACAATAATCTCTCAGACAGACATCCCCTTAATTCACATGCTTAAAAGAAAGGGAGGGGATAAATAATCAGACTTAGAAAATTTGGATTTGGTTACCATAGCCACTCATAATAAATGTAGTTGTCATGCAAAGTTTATTTCTTGATTTGATCGAGATCTTGAGGCCAATGTGGGTATGAGTGTTTATCAGCAGTGATGGCAAAGTGATTGCTTTTGGAGGCTATTTACTAAGATGCCAGTGTACTTTTTGGGCAATTGGTTGGCCACTGTGAGAACACAGTGTGGACTAGATGGATGAGGGGGTCTATCCACCAAGGCATGGCTTATGTCAATGTATCTTAACCTTGGACACTTTAAGTTGCATGGACTTCAACTCAACCAGTATGCTATCTGGGGAATTCTGGGAGTTACCCAACTAAGTAACTTCTTCAGAATCAAGCACTAAGCAATATACAAATCAACAATTACCAAGTCAGACAACTGGAGATTTTACAGTATCCTTCCCCTGCTACGTCCACCAAGCCTCGCCCACAGAACCCCATAACTGCACAAGACCATGGGTTTTTAAATGAGCAGAAATCCACAATAACCTTCATGATTAATCCTAACAAAGCCCAGGAATTCTAAAAACAAGAAAAGATGTTTGTTTCTGCTTTTTTAAAAAAAAACCTTACAGTAAATCGAACTAAAAATTGCACGTTTTCTCCCATACCCATTCGTGGTCCTTCCTTTCCCTTACAACTGCAGATTTAACAGCATTTTATTCAGCAATTTTGTTTATTAGAGTTCACTTGTGCAAACTGTTAACAGTTCTGAGAAAAGGGAAATAATGTGGCACAGTGGTAAGATGAACAAAAAGAAAAGGGAGAAGGGAAGAAAGATGCAATTAGGAGCTTAGTTGATAATCACACCATGTGGTTTGCTTAAATCTGCTAAAGTAGTTTCTAAAGTATGTTTGAGGTTGTGTGAGCCCAGATTGAATCCATGAACCACAGTCAAGTAATCCATGATTTTACAGGTCATCCTTGCTTAACAACTGGTCGCTTGGCAAACATTGGAATTTATGATGGACAACCCTTTCCCTCCAAAGCTAGTGATGATCTAGTTCAGAGCACTCATACACACACACAAACCATACACACAGTATCATTATCATATTTTGGGTATTAGCAACAAACTCACCTTTATAGCTGTTTGCAGTGTTGCACAGTGGCTTAACTGGGATTCCAACTATTTTGCCAGTTTCTAGCCTTTTGGGCAGGTTTCCAGGAAAATATGCCCATTGCTTCACTTAGTGCTCACTTAACAACCACCACAAAAGTAGTAAAAATTCGATCACATGGGTGCCTTGGCTTATGATAGCCATTATTTATGACAGAAAACCCAGGCTCCATTATGGTTGTAAGTCAAAGATTACCTACATGCAATCTGCACACGCAACCACTGCATTGTGTGACATGCTTTCTGTGGGGACACCTAGAGACCCGAGGAAGCTCTGCTGAAGTGTCCCACAGTCATCTTGGTTTTTGGAACTCATCATGAGCTGGTGATGCTAGGAAGTTTCAGCCCCACAATTTGTGCCTCAATATATTTGTTTAAGAGATCTGTATAGCCACCCGTCTTACGTAACATAACTCTGGATGGCTCTCAACAGGAATAGAACAATAAAAACAATAAAAAAGTATAAAAACCATAAAACAGCACATTCCTGCCCCCCTTCCCCTGAAACACAACACACACTCATAAAATGTAACCGCTGTAGTGCTTTCCTGGGCTGCAGCCTAACCTCACTTCAAGGTTTGAGGGAAAATAGCAATAGCACTTGGACTTATATACCGCTTTATAGTGCTTTCCAGCCCTCTCAAAGTGGTTTACAGAGTCAGCCTCTTGCCCCCAACAATCTGGGTCCTCATTTGATCCACCTTGGAAGAACGGAAGGCTGAATCAACTTTGAACCTGGTGAGATTCGAACTGTCAAATTGCAGTAGGAGTAGCTTGCAGTACTGCACTCTAACCACTGCGCCACCGAGACTCCAGGTCTTTCCAACTTTTTGGAAGGTTGGGATTGTAGCGGCCTGCCTGATCTGGGGGGGGGAGGGGTTGTGTGTCCCAAATGTCAGGTGTCACGACTGAGAAGTTTCCCCCCCCACCCCCCAAGGCAGGAGCAATATGTACAGAATCATCGGTAGTTCCTTTCCTGGAGGGTGAATGAGATTTGCCTGGGTTGGCTGCAGCTGCTCTTTATGATTTGACCAATGGGGCTGATCGCACAACCAGCAGACCATTTCATAAAGATTGAGAAGACCTGGATTTACTTGCTCCACTTGCCCAAACCCATTAAAAAAGGACTTACAGACTGCCTTTTTCACCTGTATCAGAAGTGGAGGAAGTGGAAAGAGGATCCTTCTGCTGGCTCAGCCAAGGGGTGGCCTGTTCAGCTTCATTTCGTTATAGTCAAACTTCACCCCTCCAGCTGGCTCCTGTGGCAGTAAAGTCCCCTGTTTGGTCAGTGGGTACTCCTCTCCCACACCATTTCATCTAGGGTGGTGGGACTGATGAAACTGGACATTTAAAAAAAAAATAAAAGATGTGAAATTGTCAAGTGTTCTATCAGTTTTCCTTACAGAGCAAGTAAAAGGAATAATGATACAATGGTGGCCTTTTTTTCCTACAAGTTCATTAACAATAGAAAGGTGGACTTCTGAAGACTCCGGTTTGCAAGGCTTCGGCTGCGGCAGAAATCCGTGATCATGCACGGTTCCTGCTGTGCTCGCCGCTGGAGTGCCCCCGATCCAGCTGGATTTGGGGGCTATCATTACCCAGTAGAGGTAACTGAAGATAGGGGAGACTCAGCAGGGGTCCGGGGGAATCGCAACCCCCCCTCCTCAGCTGGCTTAACTTCCTTTTCCGAAAGTGGTGGAGCGGCGGTCAGCAATGGCCACCACAAAGAAGCTTCCATCCAGATAAGAATGTGCAGGAGGAAGCTGAGAAAGTGAAAGTTTTTGGCTAACCGGGATGACAAGTAATACCTAAAGCCCTGGTCCCACTGCACTTATGAATGCAAAGAGGATGTAAAACGTGAAAAAAAAGCTAGCCATCCATTGGAAAACGCTAGTTGTGTACTCACTGCATATGTGTTTCATACGCTCTATCCCTCGACCATCCATCCACTGAGATTTCATCAGCACAAGAAGTTTTGAGCTGCACAAAACTTTGTGAGTGGATGAACTTTCCGCTGCATACAATGTACAACCGTGACATATATGGGCAACAAACGTTCTATGTCCGTTATCATCCGTTAAACGCCTGCTGTATCCTTTCTGCATCCTCTGGCCATCCGCTCAACTCACATCCGCTGCAGCTGAAAACGGAAAGAGGGAGGAAACAAAAGGTACACAGAACATCTACACAATGTTAGTAGCACGGAAATAGAAAGGATGTAAGCGTATGCATCTCGTATATCAAGGATTAAAATGGACAAAACATTTGTATCTGGGATGTATCTCGTATGTTTAGGATGTCTGCAGTATGTCTAGAGTATGTAGAAGGACATCTAGCGGGCTCCCGATATTTCCTATAAAAAGGGGGAGAAAATCATCTGGATCTCGTACGAGTCCAGCAGCCATGGTGTACAGACCTCTTCACCCTTGGTCTTGGTCTTCCACATCAACAGTTGTTCTCTACCATGGATCATGACACAGTCTGTATGATAGCTGCACTCATTCATCACAAGAACCAAAACCTGTTCAGACTGTTTCACTTTTTATACAGAAGGAGAAGAAAGAGATGTCCAAGAGCTGTGTGGGTCGAGGATGGATCGTGAGAAGAATGGAGTTTGGACTGTATGACCAGTTGATGGTGAAGCTGAGGAATGAAGACCCTTGTGCATTCCATCACTTCATGAGGATGCCACCAGCCATGTTTGACGAACTTGTATAGCATCTGAGACCCAGGTTGACCAAGCCTAGCACCAACTTCCATCCAAACCTGGACCCCGGACTGAAGGTGGCACTGACTCTGCGGCACCTGGCCTCTGGAACCACATACAGAAACATGCAGTATGCCACACAACAGCATCAGTAAAGTGGTCAGAGAAGTGGTGCAGGCCATCATCGAAGAATACAAGGAGGAGCTCCTCCAGTGCCCCACCACTGAACAAGGCTGGAGAAAACTTGCAGAAGAGTGGTATCAGAGGTGGAACTTTCCCCACATCGTTGGAGCCATAGATGGGAAGCACGTGGCGTGCAAAGCTCCAGCCAACTCAGGGTCCACTTATTACAACTACAAGGGCTTCTTCAGGATCATCCTCTTTGCCATGGTTGATGCTGACTACAAGTTCATCCACATCGATGCTTCAGGCAACGGGTCAGCTTCAGATGCCCAGGTATATAACGCAAGTGACCTCAAGGATGGGCTGGAACACAACCTCATCATGGATTTTCCAGATCCAGACCCCCTACCCAATGACACACAAGATGTGCCCGACTTCATCGTGGGTGATGACGCCTTCTCCCTCAGAACCTACCTCATGAAGCCCTACACTTCAAGATACCTTACCCGTGAAGAGAGGATCTACAACTACAGGCTGTCCAGGGCAAGGCGGGTGGTGGAGAACGCCTTTGGCATCCTGGCCAACAGGTTCCAGGTAGTTCTCACCACCATGCAGCATGAGCCACGGACTGTGAGGAGCATCGTGGAAGCTTGCTGCATCCTGCACAGTCTCATGCACACCCGCTAACCAGTGTTCCAGAACAGACTTGTCGACCATCAACAAGGAAATGGGGACATGGAGCCTGGTGAATGGAGGCAAGGATGAAACCTGATAGACACTGTGGATGTACAAGGCCTCAACAGAGCTTCACATGAAGGGAAGAAGCAGCGCAACCTACTGAGACACTGGTGCAACTCCCCAGCTGGAGCAGTGGAGTGGCAAGACAGGATGAAAGATGATTAATGGATGTTTCCTTGAGCCTGTTGCATAACACTGATGAGATTGTGCCATGTATGTTGAGTGGTCCTACAATGAATAGGGCATTAATAAAGAGCTTTGTTTATTTTAAAATGTGTTGATCAATGAATAACTTGTTATTGATAAAAAAGGTCCATATGTGTGGCAGCTGGGATGGTGGACCATACAATCCCACTATGCTTGCACTGAAGGTTTATCTATCCCACAACTATCCATATCTATCCCACAAGCATACAAAGGCTTAATCATTTTTTCAAAGTTTTCACCAACACTTTATTAAGTAAAAAAAAATGAATCAAGTGTCTTAAGCAAAGATAACCTTTATTAACTTTCTTAGGTAAACTTTATGACTTTATTAAATAAGCAAAATGAACCAAGTAAACTGTATTAAGTGTGTTAAGCAATGATAACCTTTATTAACTTTCTTAGGTAAACTTTATGACTGTATTAAATAAGCAAAACGAACCAAGTAAAGTGTCTTAAGCAAAGATAAAGTGAACAAGTAAACAACTCAGTCTCTGACACTATTCTCAGTCACTCTGAGTCATGTCCATGGTCTCAGCTGTTAAGCGGGCAGGGACTGTGGAGGTGGCTGTGGCTTGAGTGCTGGTCTGAGGCACCATTGGGGTGCTTGGCCCCGAGGGTACAACGGGGGATGGTGTGTTCAGGAAGCTATCCGAGAGCTGACTCAGTCCTGTGAGGTTGAGAGGCCCCTCATCAAGGACTTGAGATGTCAGGCCCAATACTGATGACAGATTGTCCATTGAGGGGCTTGGCTGTGGGGTGGAGGAAGGAGGAGTGTAGTGGGGCTGTCTGGTCTGCAGCTGGGTGAGGACTGGCATCTGTGGCGTGCAATGAACCTGGGCCTGGACTGGGAAGGTCTGTTTCTGCTGTGGGAAGTCCTGGTAGTCATAGCCTTGGTAGGTGAGGGGCTGTTGAAAGCCACGGAAGGGCTGTGACATCGCCTGGAGTGGAGTAGCAGACCTGGACTGGGTAGGAGCAGCTTCAGCTGTGCCTTGAGGGTTGTGCAGAAGTGCTGTGATCTTCTGCTTCATCACCTGGTACTGGGCCTCGGGCAGGTCCCTCAGGGTCTGGCTCATGTAGGTGATGAAGGTGTTCCGGCCCAAGGATGCTCTGTCCAAGTGGACCAGCTGAGAGAGAAGTTCTGTGCTGGTCTTCATTGTGTCCCTGATCTCCAACAGGACACTGTGGTTCTGGCCCTCCAGTCTGCCTCTCTGCCTGCATCCTCTGGAGCTGGGGGTGGGGGTGGGTTGGCCTCTGGTGGCTGCTGCTTCTTCCTCCATTTGTGACATCAGGACATCATCCCCCACGGGATCCTCCAAGTCTGCCGGCATGGGGAGTGCAGCTGTTGGGGGGGTCTGTGACATAGGGCCCTCTGAAGACACCTGCCTGGACAGGGTAGCTGGCTCCTGGCTGGAAGAGGACTGGCTGTCTGTGGGTTCTCTGAGGGAGAGGGGTGTCAAACGGGCTGCTCCTCGGTGGCGGATCTCACCCTCCAGGAAACTGCACTTGGCCATGATGTACATCTCCCGGTCAGTGAGCTTGACAGCGGCCTGCCCCGATTTCTGGATGTGTAGCTTGCCATACCAGGTGTGCATGTGCTTCCACCATCCAAGGAGTACTTCTGCAGTGTAGCCCAGGCTCTCTGCCTTGTCTCTCCAAGCTGCCTGCTTCTTCTTGGTGTCCCAATACAGTCTGTGGCCCTTTCTCCAGAGGTACTTGTTCTCCCTCAGCCATTCCAGCACCTCATCCTCATGCTCCTCGGAAATGGTGTACTGTTTCCTCTCTCCCTTCTCCTTCCCTTGCCTCTTCCTCCCTCTGACAGGGGCTTCAGCAGGGCCTTCAGGGGCTTGAGAGCAGGGCCTTCAAGGGTTTGAGCAGCAGGGCCTTCAGCAGCAGGGCTTTGAGGGCCTTGGGGCTGGTCCACCACAGCAGCAGCAGGTTCAGAGTCAGTGCCAGGGGGTGGGATGCTGGTTCTGTCCTTCTTGCCAGGGCTGGAATGAGTAGGCACGGGCTTCCTCTTCTTGCCTGACTGACGAACCATGGTGTTTCTGCTAGATGTATGTGGCAGCATATCTTTCCCCTGTATGCTGACTGCGTGTGTGCTGCATCCTTTTATATCCACGGAGCTGACGCAATTCATATTCCCTGCATGCACAGTGAACGCTTTGCATCCGATGTACATCCGTGCGGCATCCACTTTGTTTCCTATAGGCGTCCTTAATGCATCCACTTCATCCGCTATGCATCCGCCCCTTCCGCTATGCGTCCGCTTCGCAATTCTCCCCTGGAACCCCTTCGGATGTGTCATCCGCTTCCATCCCCTGTCATCCGCTAGGCTTCCTATGAACATCCGTTTAACATCCCCGCTACATACTACCCACGTCCGTTCTTTTCTGTTCTTTTCCGTTCTGTTTATGCAAATTTTCACCACTTTTTGGAGCAGATGACAACGGATGGAGCCACCCCCGAAATTTTGCTCGTCCGCTGTGTCCTTTATGCATCCGTTTTGTGTCCGTCAGCCAGTGGGACCTAGCCTTAAATGCCCTGGAATTTAAGTATTATTAAAGATACATCATTCCTGACAAAGACGGAAGAAGCGGCGAATGAAAGTAAAAAGGGAAAGTTTTTTTTTCTCAATCTCCTTCCTTATGGTGATAGCAAATGAATGGAGAAATTGGAAAAACCTGTTTTGGCATCAGCAGGTAATTAAATTGAAAATTGAAGCCAAGGGGACAATAAAGATTTCTGAGCATTGAAAAAAAAAAACTTTTTTTGCTATAAGTGTGAAGGGAGAGGAAAAGAATTAATAAGATTTTCTTGGAGGAGGCTGCTTGGAATTTATAAGATTAGAGCAAAACTGTAACAAAACTTCTAAAAGATATATTTCAACTGGAGCTTTATAACTGAACTATAACCCCAGGAAGAGAAAATATAAAAAGAAGAAAGTGCTAAATGAAACAGACTGTGTGTATTTGGATTGCTTGGTGACTTTGGGACTTTTGGAAATAATTATTTAAAAGACTAAAAATATTTGGGTTGTCTAAAAAAAACTTTTTACAATGGCACTACTTGTTGATGAACTGAAAATTGAATTTAAAAAGCTAAAAGAAGAGGAACAAGAAGGGAAGCGCTCTTCTGGATCTGTTTTCCATTTTTTAGAAATGGCGATTTTTACTTACCAGAAACTGCAAGAACAAGAAGATTGGGATGAAGAAGAAGCCATCTTTAATGAACAAACAACTTTAGCTGGGGAAGAAAAGGGAAAGAGGGGAAAGAGAATGGAGAATTTAAGACTTAAAAAAACAACCAAAAAAGGGAAAAATAAGGTGAAAAATCAATACAATGTCAGAAAGCAACAGAAAAGAGAAATACAGAAGAAGGTGGCGATTAAGATGGTGGCGATTAAGAGACAAGGGGGTAAAGGCAGGATTGGAGAGGGAAAAAAAGGGACAAAGGGAAGAGAAGTTACAAAGGTTTAAAACAAGATGTAAAGAAACAAGATTTATTCAGAAATAGTGGGTAAAAATATGATTAAAAAAGAGACTGCAAAAGTACGTAAGATTATATTGCTGTATTTAAATCTGAAATAATGTTAGAAAACTGGATTTAATAATAGAGTTTAATTTGCTATGGATTATTGTTTTAATTATATTATAAACTTATAATTGTTTTTTTATTTTATAATATAGTAAGTAGCTTTAGAATGTACTAAGCAGAATCAGAATGAAAAGTACACATTATTTTAAGTGTTAAATTTCGGGGAAAGATTTAAAGGCATCATACTTCAATCAGTGATTACAGGACAAATTTTGTGTTAATGAGAAAACATAATAGACAGCTGAAACAGGACAGACAAAGGATATAAGTATAATGATTTAAATTGAGATGAAATAAATAAAATAGAATTAAGAGAGTGAAAAGAGGGGAGCAACTATATAGAAAATGTTGAATGGTAAATAAGATATGAAATGGGATAAAAAGTGAACAGGAATTCGAATTTATGTCTGTGTAAAAAGATGTACCCCGGGAAGCTGCTTTCCAAAAAGAAGTTTTATGTTTTTATGTTTTGTGTTTTGTTTGTGTATGTTTGTTTATTGAAAACTGATAAAAGTTTAAACAAACAAAAAAAAAAAGAAAGGTGGACTTCCTTCCTTCCTTCCTTTCCTGTGAGAGAGCTCTGAAAAATGGTACAATTGTGCAGTTTTTTTTCCTTCTCTTAATGAACCAACATAGGATGTACCATACTGGAAGTTATCATGTACAAAGGTATTGGGGGTGGGGGGGAGGGACAGGTGTTTCAAAACAAAAGGCTTGACTGTAGAAACCACCTATGATCAAAGAACTGCCCACAGAAAGGAAAAGGTAAAGATACAGGAGAATCTACCAAGGCTGCGCTGACTGCATTCCGGACAACAGACAACACAGTACAGGCCATCACGGAGACCAATGCAGTGGAAGATGCTTTAATCTGGAAAAAGAGTGTTAAGTTTGTTTCCAGCTGAGTTAAGTACTGGAATCCAGTGGTTAAGTTGAAGGTGGAAACGCTCTTGTTGAAAACTGCCTTTTCATTGATTTGGTTTGGTTTCAACTGCAGTACCCTGAAATCCAACTTACCAAACCAACCTTCTGAACAGCTTTGTGTTCTCCAGATTTATAGGACTGCCATTCCCAAGATGGCTGGGAATTTTAGGAATTACGGTCCAACCTTTTCAGCAAAAAGCCACCGTGATTCAGTTGCTGCTTCCTTGTGATCCTGGGAAGACTGCATCAATAGCCAGGGATATACCCAGCTCAGACAGGAATTCTGCCTGGTGGCTTTCTTTTTTCCTTCCTGAAATGCTGAGAGGAAGCCTTTTGTTCCCAGAGCTTTTGGGCTTTTAAATATTGCTATTCATCACCAAGATGGACTTTGCACAGAACTACACCCAAATGCTGATGATTTGATAACGACTGTTTGCTTGTACCGCAACCAGCCACTGTGCAATGCACACAAAGCAGGGGGGGTTTGCTCCTTGGCCTTGTTACTGCCATCTCTTCTGGGTGCTTTGAAGCCTAGCTGGGAGTCTTGTACTGAACCTTGTTAAAATCTTCAGAGCTCCTTCTCCTGAACGTGGAAATGAGGTCCCTGGATGAAAAAGCAAAGCCTTTTCTGCAACAAAGAGCTTGGAGCTCAAGAGGAAGGGCACCTCCTCCCTTCTTTGGAGCTGCAACTCAGTCTCTCCCTGGTGGGACCGGGACTGGGAGACCAGTTAAAAACTGTCAATTTCAGATCAGCAGGAAGCTGGGAGGTGATGCAGTATTTATAGGAAGCATCAGGAGTTGGCTTAGCGAGGTCCCCTCCCCCTTAGCTGCCTCTCCCCCTCCAGCCCATCTGCTGTTTGCTTGCTGCAAAGCCTGATGCCATAATACAGAAAGCCACCTGCTCTCCCGTGTAGGCAATTGGCTGTTCTGGTGCTGCTTGGTAGCCAAAATAGCTTCTCCTTTGCCTGAGGCGTCTCCCTTTCTCCCCCAGGCTGTCAAGCCTGCTCTGTTCTGCATCTCACCAGTGTGCAAGTAGCACCACACAAATGCCATTGGTGGGCAGAAAGTGATGAGCCAAGCAGGTGTGCCCAGGAGCCAGGTGCAAAAGAATGACACTCCATGCACACCAGCCTTTTTGCAAAGGGCAGCAGCTCGTGTTTGTGGTGAATTTGGGGTGACTTTTTAAAAGGCACTTTAAGAATCCCTTTGGGGGACAAAGCAGCACAGAAAAATGCAGGTCTGATTGCCAGAACAACCCTTAACAAAAATTCCCACCAGAGCCTTCTTGAATTCTAATGCGTGGAAGGGCCACTTTGCCTGTTGATGTGGACAGCATTTCTCTTCAAACCACATAACCATAGTGCAAACATGCCCAGGCACCCCCCTTTTTAATGGCATACCCTTGAGATGACCTCATCTTCACCCAGCTGACAGCAAAGGCAATTAATTGTCTCTATTCCAAGGTACGCACTCTTCTCCAAACATAGAAACTAGGAATGGTTCATCAAGGATGGGATTGCTGATGTAAGCAAAGGGTGTAAGCTACCTGGCTCCGAGTGACCCCTATAGGCACTCCATCACCTAGTCCTAAAGTTGTGGGACCCCTAAGGTGGTCTGGGTTTCAGCTGCGGAGACACCTGACTCTTGGTGTCTTTGCCCTGCAATGCCTAAGAGACACTTTCCAAAATTGCTAAATTTTTGTATGGATTCCTTATAAAAGTAGGGTTGATGGTCTTTAAAAAGAGCCATTTTATTTTATTATTGTATTTTTAAACATGCACTAAGTGTAGCTCTCTTCAGAGGATGCTAATGCTGCGGTAAGGATAGACTTCAACCTGGAACCAAAATTAGAACCAGAATTTCCGTTGCTACCATAAGTAAGATATTTCTTAAGTGAGTCACACCTGATTTTATGATCTTTTTTTTGCCATGGTTGTTAAGTCAATCACTGTAGTTGTTATATGAACCATGTGGTCATTAAGTGAATCTGGTTTACCTTATTGATTTTCTTTATCAAAAACTGGCAAAAAGGTCACATAAACTCAGGATATTTTATTTATTATTTTATGTTATTATTTTATGTATTGTTGTCCCAATCCCATCTTTGTTACTTTATAAATAATTCAAGGGGGATGAACATACATAATTCTCTGGTTTTCTTCTGTTTTCCCCATGGGCTGAGAGGGGGCCCCATTATGCTTTCATGCATAATGCTGGATTACAACTCACAGGATCCTGCTTTCTATGTCAGTATCTTCACCATTAGGCTAAACTGGTTAATGCTGGTGAATGTGGGCCCCCAGCTGTGTCCTAAAGTTCTTGGAAGTGTGTTTATTTTCAGAAGTGGCAGTGAAGGAACCAGTAGTTGTCACCAACATATTGTTCCATGCAACCTCACAGCTCCAGGTGAGTTCCATGACTCACCCACAGCTCAAGTTGAGACAAGACTTGCCAGCAAGAACCAGACATTGGGGACATTGTAACCAAGTTGACGAAGAGATGGTTGAAACCAGTTTTCATGAAGCCCTTGCTGAACACTCTTCCTTGATTAGCATCCTGGTCATGCAAACTGCAGAAAATCAGGAGACTGGTTGCACTTTTGCAGAAGTGTGACCAGACTCCTGATTTTTGGCTACCATAAGACTCTCTTCATTTCAGTGACACCAAGCCACAATGGGTTTGCTCTTTTGCTCCAGCTGAGCAATGTGGTCTCCCCCTCTCCCCTCTTCCTTTCCCCAGGCCTGCTGTTTTTTCCCAAGGGGCAGATGGTGGTTCACCTCTTTGTTTTGACGTGCTTTCTGCTTTCTGGAGAGGCCACCTTACCTGCTCCTTCAGAAAACCTCTGTCGGTCCCCCTGATACTCCAGATCCAGAGGGCTTCCCTAAGAACATTATTCAATTAAAGTAATCTTGGCTCAAGTCCAGAGGTGGTATTCACCTGGTTCTGACCAGTTCTGGAGAACCGGTAGGGGAATTTTGAGTAGTTCAGAGAACCGGCAAATACCCCCTCTCCCATCTATTCTCTGCCTCCCGAGTCCCAGCTGATTGGTTGGGTCTCCTTTGGTTGCCCTGCACAGGAGAACGGAGCTGGAAAGCAGGTTAGTGGGGTGGGGAGGGAATGGGGATTTTACAGTATCCTTCCCCTGCCAGGCCCACCAAGCCACGACCACAGAAAAAATGAATCCCACCACTGCTCAAGCCCACATCAACTGTTGTACTTTCTAGCATATCCAGCCCTTGCTTCAGGAGAACTTTGTCCTTAAGATGGGTGTGGCTGCAATGGACACAATTATACATCATGTACTTAATGCAGTTTTTGAATTAAAAAAAAATTCTTGACTTTACAGAGACGTCTCACTAGCTTTATATCATCTACAAAGCCACAAGAAAATGGACTGAGATAATCGCATATTGTGACTGGGCATCACGAATTCAATGTTCAGACTTGCAAAAGAGCCAGGATGCATCCCAGTTCGAAACACTAGCACCTGTTTCACTATGTCTTTGTACAATACATCAGCATGACCTTAAAAGCATCACCCTCATTGGGGCCATGAAAAGTACTCAACAAATCACAGTCTAGCCCAGGGGTCTCCAACCTTGGCAACTTTAAGACTTCTGGACTTCAACTCCCAGAATTCTGGGAATTGAAGTCCAGAAGTCTTAAAGTTGCCAAGATTGGAGACCCCTGGGCTAGACTGTGTTGTTCCTCAACCATAGCCAAAGAACCAAAGACCATAAGAAAGTCATTGTATTCTCCTATAACATTCCAGAAAATGTATTTCCTAAATCCATACCTATGTATACTTCTACATCTAGTCTAACAAGGAGAAGGAGGTGACATGATAGCAATCTTCCAATATTTGAGAGGCTGTCACAAAGAGGAGGGGGGCAACCAATCCCCCAAAGTACCAGAGGGCAGGACAAGAAGTAATAGATGCAAACTTATCCATGAGAGATCCAATGTAGAACTAAGGAGAAATTTCCTGATAGTGAGAACAATTAATCAGTGGAAATGCTTGCCTCCAGAAGTTCTGGTTGCCCACTCACTGGAGGCTTTTAAGAAGAGACTGGACATCTGTTTATCCAGAATGGTATAGGGTCTCCTGTTTGGGCAGGGACTACACTAGAACAGCTCCAAGGTCCCTTCCAATGCTACATGTATTCTATGTGTGACCTTGCTGTTGGATTTGTTTTTGATACATAATATATCCATTGCTTTTATTTGATTTCATCTATCTACTGCTTTTGATTTATATGAATCACTATTGAAAATTAGCAAAAAATAAGACGTTTACCATCATTGTTTATAGACTGGCTCAGATCCTACCGAATTTCTGCAAATCTCATGAAATAGTTTTGTCAATAGGCTTCAGGATCCCATGAAAGTATCGATCAGGGGTCTTCAAACTTGACAGCTTTAAGACTTGTGGACTTCAACTCCCAGAATTCCTTCTCCAGTCATGTTAATTCAGGAATTCTGGGAGTTGAACTCCACAAGTTTTAAACTTGCCAAGTTTGAAGACCTTTGTGCTAGTATGTTGGGAGTATTCAAGCACTTTGCATGTTGTTAGTAGCCTTCCCAACAACCCTGTAAGGTAGCATTAAAATCACTGGCAAAGATGTTCCCATGCTGATCTGGGGTGGGAATAAATGGGGTGGAAGTTGTGAAGGAGGAGAATGAGGTCATGCCATGGGGAGACTCCCTGAATCAGGGGTCCTACGAATGCTTTGGAGCAGGGGACTCTAGCCGTGGCCCCTTTAAGACTTGTGGACTTCAACTCCCAGAATTCCTCCTCCAGTCATGTTATCTCAGGAATTCTGGGAATTGAAGTCCACAAGTCTTAAAGCTGCCAAGTTTGAAGAGCCTTGGTGTAGATACATTGTTTGTAAGATCTTGAGGGCAGTCTCCTCTGGTTTTAGCTATGGTTTTCTAAAATTTTATTTTTAAATGTTCTGTTTTCTGGGTAACTATATAAATTTAATTAAACAAATAAACAAATATCAGCCCGCAGGACCCACCTAAGTTCAACATTTACAAGATGTACTGAATAAAAAATATCCGGCAATTTCCTGCTTGAAAAGTGGACACAGTTTAGATATGTCAACAGAGAAACTGGAGCAACTGTGACTCCAAAACACTCTACAGCCCTGATCTGAGCACAAATGTTGGCTTGGATCAATTGTTAAACAAATCCTGCTCTCTATTTACTAATGTTAGTCAACCTTGGGAACTTTAAGATGTGTGGACTTCAATTCCAGAATTCCCCAGCCAGCAATGGCTGGAATTCTGGGAGTTGACATTCACACATCTTCAATTTTCCAAGGTTGAGAAACACTGCCTTTAAAAAATAGTTAAACCGGATTTTTTTTATGTGATTAGCTCAGATTCCTAACAGGGCCATTTTTTGGCAGAAAAAATCCCGACAATGCAACACTGTGACTGAGCTGACCAATTAAGCTCTCTCTTCCTTCCTGCAGCCTCCCCACCTTGGTCTGTCTCTCCCTCGCGCAGGCCACTCTCCGAGACCCCATTAAAGGAGGGACAGATGGAGAAAGAAAAACTCCATCTGGGACCACAGAGCAGGAAAGCTGCAGCAGATGGGGGAGCCAAGAAGCCAAGGCGGATAAAAGACAGGGGACGCTGGTGCAGCCTCCAGAAACCATAATAAAAAAGTAGGAATAAGTTCCGCAAACCAGGAAGAGGCTAAGAATCAAGCAACTTTGATTTTCTCCACTGTTTCTCCCATGATATTCACTGCCAATCACCCACCTATTTGCAGCCTATTAGGAGTGCTTTTGAGCTACAGAGAAACTATTTGTTTGTTTGTTTATTCAATGTTTATTCCACCTTTATTACTGTATACATAACTCAAGCCAGTGAACATGCATAATGCTCCTTCCTCCTCTTCTTTTGTCCACAACAACAACCCTGTAAGATGAGTTGGGCTGAGAAAGAGTGATTGGCCCACAGTCACTCAGTTGGCTTTCATGCCTAAGGCAGGACTAGAATTTACCATCTCCTGGTGAGTCATCCAAGGTCATCCAACCAGCTTTTATGCTGAAGCTGGGACTAGAACTCCTGGTTTCTAGACCAACGCCTATACTTCTCTGTCAAAGAGGTTTTTCTTACATCTAGAAAAATGTAAATAAATATCTGCATATCTGACATCTTTTTGTCCTGCACAGTGTCTGCCTTTGGTTTTCAGAAAAAAATTACAAATGTGGTGACGTTATGATAGAGACAGAATGAGAGAGGGAAGGTTGTTGGTCCACACACAAGCAGATCAATACATCCTAGTGAGAACTGCCAGCCAGTTATAATACTTTTCATTGTTTAATAGTTAGGTTTCCAGTGTATTGAACAAATCAGGCATCAGTTCCAGTGTATTGAACAATTCATGGTCTCTGAAAGCAAAATAAGGTTGAGCCCAAGGGCATCTGCAGGTGGCTCAAAAAAGCCATGACACAGCCATGATAGTATGATCAAAGTCCCAAACTTATTGATTTGTTGATTGATTTTACAATCATGGTATATGTAAACAGTGAAAATCAAATAACTCAAGAAAATTACAAGTAATCCTCCATTTACAACCACACTTGGGAACAGAATTTCCATTGTAACTCATTGGGGGCAGAAATCAAGTTGGACCTCGATTTTACTACAATTTTTATGGTAGTGATTAAGTGAATCATGAAGTAGTTAAGTCAATTCAACTTCTCCAATGGGCATTACCAATTATTGGCAAAAGGGATCATAAATCACATTCATGCTACCACAGGACACTGCAATCAGTTGTAAATATTAGTGGGTTGCCAACTTCTGAATTATGATCAAATGGGGGATGCGGTGGCCGTAAGTGCAAATACAGATCATTAATCACTTTTTCCAAGTCATCATAACTTTGAACCAGAGGTGGGATTCAAATTTTTAACAACTGGTTCTGTGAGTGTGGCTAAGTTGGTGGGCATGGCTTGGTGGTCATGTGACTGGGTGGACATGGCCAACTCAACATCACTCACATTGAGGCATGCATCTCCTTGCCTGGCCTCTCATGACTGTGGGGATGCTGCAACAGTTGTAAGTGTGAAAAATGGTCATAAGTCACTTTTTTCAATGCCATTGTAACTTTGAATGGTCACTCCACACAAGCAAAGTAGGAGCAAAGGAGGGGAAAAAAAACTCCAGAGAAGTTCCCAAGACAGGAAGTCTAGTTGTGCCAAGAACATAATAAGGGTTAACAGAGAGGCAGTTTCTGTAAGCAACACCAGAATGTTTCCTTCCTGCCTTCTTTACAGGATTAGGCCAGGAATTTCTTCTAACAACTGTTTCTCTGAATTGCTTACAATGTTAACAACCGGTTCTAGCGAATAGGTGTGAACCTGTAGAATCCCACTCCTACTTTGAACCATTGTGAAATGAACAGTTGTAAATTGAGAACTATGTGTACTGTACACTCAAATATTCCTATGCTGAGGAATTCCCAAAGCCTATATAACTGTATATATTCCTATTCAGGAGTAATTCTTCTCAAATTTGCCCCTGAACAGCCTGCTGAAATAACCAGCTCTGATTGCCTTTCTAAATCCTAATAGCACTGAGATAAGTAGAATCACTGAGTTTTCAACAGGAAACTCCTATTTTCCTGATCACGAATCTTCTGGAGGAGTCACACAGTTCTCCCATCCTTTTTTCCTTGCCAGTTTTTCCATCTGAAATGCAATTTTAGAATCCGACACTGTCAATTTTATACCTCCACAATCAGTTTCATAATGCTGATCAAAAACTCTAATTTTATTTTCCCTGCTAGGGGAAAAGAGGTGTAACCGGCACCTCTTTTCAGCAACTTCCCTGAAGAAAAAGAAATCATCTTGTTATTTTTCAAACACTGCATTTCAGCACATTTGCTAAAAGGTTTCGTCACAAAAGCAGCCAGAGATTTTTTTAAAGATGGCCTTGGGTGAGAAAGTGGCATCTAAAGAACAGACAGAGTTCAGCATGAGCAATAGCATGAGTGTCAGGAAAGGAATTTTTTTTTAAAATGATATGGTTGCCATGACCATGGGAATCAGGATGTGCCATTTTTGAAAGTGTGACCAAAAAAACACTGAGATTGAAGGGAAAAGCGAGTGGGGAAAAAATATAAATTTTGCAGACAGACAGAGTGACTTATGTGTTTAGGCTCCATCTTCCTCGAAGGAAGAACAGACTCTCTCCCCAAAGGTTAATTTATTGGATGTTTCTTCATCCATATATTATGAATGCACTTCCAATACAGGTTTTTATTCATTAGAAACCAGAGCTGTGCAATCCTTCAGGTTCAGTTTGAAATTTATTCAGTTTAGTAATGCTGTTGTAACAGCTCCATAATAATTAAGATACAATAAGACTGTTCCATAAAGTGAGACAATTCAAATGTAAGTTGAAGAAGAACCTCTAAAAGTTAGGTGCCTAAACTGATAATTAAAACCTATACAGGTAGCTCCTGCCTTACAACAGTTCATTTTGTGACTGTTTGAAGTTATAACAGCATGGATAAAAGTGGCTTATCACTATTTTTCACACTTACAGATGTTGCAGCATCCCCATGGTCACAGGATCCAAATTCAGACACTTGGGAACTGACTCAAATTTATGACTGTTGCAGTGTACCACCCCCCCTCAACAAGCAAAGTCAATGGGGAAGCCGGATTCACTTAACAAGTATGTGGCTAACTTAACAATTGCAATGATTCACTTAACAACTGTGGCAAGAAAGATCGTAAAATGGGGCAAAAAAACCAACCACGAAGGTTTGCAAGTTGCCTCCTTCCCAATATACAGTATCTCAGCAGCCAAGATAAATCATGGCTGGTGAATGATATATGGCCAATCAGAGTACCTTCCATCAAGCACAGGAGTTGATACTCCTCAACTTCTGTCCTAGACCATCTCATGGTCTAGAGTGACAATGGCATCTATTAGATGTATGACGTGCCCTCCAAATCCACATAGACAGGACGGCCTCTTTTAGGAAGAGGGAGGCACTTTTTGTCTCCCTTCAACCTTCTACTCAAGGAAGGAAAGTCATGTCATCGACAGTTGGCAGGTGGCTGGCGAGCCACGATTGCAAAGACTTACGAGACTCATTCACTGCCTGTGCCTACAGGCATTACAACACATTCAACTAGGAGTGCCACAACATCGGCTGCTTGGGCTACTCAAGAGTCGATCGATGAGGTCTATAGGGCGGCAACGTGGGTTTCACCATCACCTTTCATAAGGCACTATAAACTGGGCGTTTTTGCTTCCGCTGAAGCAGCCTTCGGCAGATGGGTATTGCAAGGGGTCGACAGGGAAAAAGGGGGAAACCCTCCCGTAGGATATGCCAACTTTGGTATGTCCCGTGCCTGGATGCTCGGAACAGCTCTCAGGAGAAGGGGCGTTGGTGCTTCCCTGACACGTCCATTCTCTACGAGCTGTAAAGAGCATCCAACCCCACCCAGAGACAGTCCAACGTGGGACCATTCCTGGCCAAGTCTAAAGGGCAAAGGTGAAGGAGAGCAACGATGAACTTATCACTTCAACTTCGCCAAAACTGGGGACGCTAAGGAGGAGCCTCAAGGAGGAGTGTCCTCAGAAATCAGCTCAGCCTATCGAGAGACAGACAGAAGCACCTCCACTGGTTCATTGGTTCTCACTGTCAGGAAATGCCCTGGTCTAGAAAGTTCCACTTCAGCTTCCGCTCTGCTTTCAATTGGGCACAGGGAAAAGCCCCCCTCCCCGAATCCAGCTCTTTTAAAACTTTTCTATGAAAGTGCCCACTTGGGGCACCCCTTGGCATGTGCCTGTTCTTAAACTGGCCAGGAAAGAGTCAAAATGGGGCATTGCCTGACATTTCTTCTGGAAGGATGGCTGCAACTTGCAAACCTTCTTGGTTGCTTCTTGCCTCCCTCTGCCCCCCACCCCCAGGTTGGGAGCCACAATACAAGGGAACTTGCAGGGGGAGCACGGTGGCCTCGGCCAGCATGGGAAACAGGATCAGTCCAGCCCCAGATCCACCTTCATCCAGGTAACCACCTGGCAGAATATTCAAGGGTGAGCTTGTCCTGGCCAATGACCCATCAGCTAGCAGTATGACATCACTTGAAAAAACCCTCATTGGCTGACAGGAACCACGAGGTAGGAGTCTGTAGCCCAGCAACTGCCAAGAGCCGATTTGCATTTGAGTGGCTGGCTGGCTGGGTTGGACATGATAGAGCCCAAGTTTCTGTTGCCAAAGTCCTACTTGAGCCTGAATCCCACCCACTTCCCTTTCCTTTTGCCTGTGAATTGGCCAGAAAAGGCTTTCTCCAGCGCTGGCTGCCTCTTCCCTCCTGGACGGGGAAGGGAAACACGTATCCCGGCCAATTGACAAAAGGCCTTCAAGGCATTCAGCCCTGTTGGCACAACACGATTGACTTGGTCTCTCTGCCCTGAGAAAATGGACACCCTCTGCTAAGAGCAAGCACAGGGGTAGATGGGATGTTTTTCACACACACACACACACACACACACACACACACACACACACACACGCGCGCGCACATGTGTGTGTGTGTGTGTGCACGCTCTCTCTCTCTCTCTCTCTCTTTCTCTCTCTCTCTCTCTCTCTCTCTCTCTCTCTCTCATCATTGGAAGGGAGGCACTGAAGCTCCCTGTTTCTCCGCTCCCTCTGGATAAGATCAAAACCAGCATCCCCATCAGCTCCAAGGTCCAGCCTCCTTCACCCTGTTTCCCCCTTTCCCAGTACAGCCACAGGGGGATGGTGGAGGAGTTCTTGGAGAAGCTCCAATTTTGGAGATCTCTCTAACGTTTTGCCTGGGGAAGTACAGAGAGGGCAGCAGTACAGAGCAGGGCTGGGTGGTGGGGTTTAGCTGGGAAATTTTCCTCTGGGTTAGTTGTGAGGGTCCAAAGACATCCAAATGTACTAACTCTCCACTTCAGCCCTGCAACACATCAGGTGTGTCTACAGCAGTGGTGGCCTTTTGGGGCTCCTGTGTCGAAAACTGGGCTTGCGCTCACGTGCCAGCACCCAGAAGGCAATGTGCATGGGATCCCCTCGCCCCCTGCACATGTGCATGCAACCCCCCTCTGCACATGCATGTGAGACTCCTCTGTGCATGCTGCATGTCTCTGCCCATGCATGCATGTCTCCCACCCACGCATCAGGGTTGGGATTTGCACCTATTCACTAAAACTGGTTGCGTGCCACTTCTGGCACGCTTGCCGTAGGTTCACCATCACAGGTCTACAGCATGAGGACAAGGCAAGCACCAAGTGGGTGGAAGCACCAAACTCATTCTGGCAGAAAATTCAGATGGGTCCTTTTGCATGGGGGATATAAGCTGGAGGGAGCAATGTTGCCTGTGGCCAGCCCAGCCTCCCTACTCACATGAGTTTGTGCCTGTATTGTCCTGAGCTTGGCCAGTGGACAGACTCCACATCTGAGACCCCGGTGCTTCCTGGAAGGATGAGCCACTGCTTTCTGGAAGTGCGCTCTGTGCTGCCTGCTGGATGGTGCCTCTGGGGACTGATCCAGTAGTCCTGCAGGCCCTGGTGACTGGAGTAAACAGCCGGATGGAGGCTGACCAGCCTTTTCCAGGGCATCTCCTCTATCACCCGCCGGGGAGAAGGAGTGTGTGGTCTCCTGCAGAAAAGAAGGAGCCAGAGAAGGAGAGCTCATTAGAGTTGGATTCACATGGCATGAAAATAATCTAATTATCCTTGCATAAAGTTTATGGGATACAATGTCCAGGAAGCACATTGATAAGACACCTGGCAGATTCACCTGAGTGGAAAGGTGGGCTTCCTATTAGATTATACAAGTCCACTTGTTTCATGCTCAGGTTACAGAGCATGGACTGGACTCCCTACCCAGAAAGGAACAGTCAAGCCACCTGGAACTTGGCATGCTAATATTGGATGGTAATCTGCCAGCTGGGGGCTTCCCTGGGGAGGGGGTGACATAAAAAAAAAAAAATCAAGATGGTGTTTGCGATTGCAGTCAAGGCACCAGCAAGTAGCAATAAATAGCATAGCACTTATATGCCACCTCATAGTGCCTTATAGCAGAGTTCACCGATCTTCCGGATTGGTGGCCCAGAGCAGGGGGGAAGCACAGCCCTGCCAACTCTCACGGTTCTGCCGAGAGTCTCACGATTTTTTGTCATGTCTCACGGTCTCACGAGAAGGCTCCTCAATCTCACGCCAAATTTAAAACGCTTTATTTTTTTTTTTCAAATTTGGGGGTCGGCTTATACGCGCATAAATCTGATTCTCACACAAACGACATGACGCCACTTCTCAGATCACGCAATATCGATATTACCATACAGTCATATATACATACAGCACATTTCTTTTTACTCTGGGCGCCTCCATTTTGCTTTTTCTACCACCGGATATAACACGCTCTGATCGGTTAGTTATTCACATGACCATGAATCTCACTATTTTTTATAGAATCTCCAGATTTTTTTTCATGGGTTTCCAGATTTTCCTTTATCAGGGGTTGGCAGGTCTGGAGGCAGGAAAGAGGGGATAGTTTTGTGGTAGGGGCAGGCATGTTGCTCACGCAAGTGGGGCCAAAAGCGCCTGCGACACTCCTGCGAGTGGGACTGAGGGCACCAGCAATGCTCCCGTTGAATGGGTCTGTGAGTCCCCGCAACGCTTGTGCAAATGGGGCTGTGTGCATACACACACACCAGCCAGTCACTCAGGTGGCCCAGTTGCAAATAGGCTGTGGACCAGTAGTAGTCCTCAGCCCACCAGTTAGGGACCCCTGTGTTATAGCACTCTCTAAATCAGGGGTGTCAAACTGAAGGCCGCCAGGCTGGATCCAGGCCTCAGGGTGCTTAAATCTGACCCGAAAGGCCGACCTGCAACTATCAAAGGACCAGCCCATGGTGCCTCTGACAGCTAAAATGGGGTGTGTGTGTGCGCCTCCCCCTCCCCTGCGCCTTGTTTTCACCCACCATGGCCTCCTGCAGCACTCTGCTGGCCAAAACCAGGCCAAAACCAGACTGAAAAATGGTCTCAAACAGGCCAAAAACACCCTGAAAAATGGGCCAAAAATGTCTGAAAAATAGGCCAGAAAAATGAGCCCCAAACAGGCTGGAATTGGCCAAAAAAAGGGCCTAAAATGGGCCACCACGCGGCCCATTTCTGGCTAGCAGAGTGCTGCGGGGTGCCATGGAGGGCAAAAATGAGGTATGGGGGGGGGGGGCTGTGTGCGGTCCCCCGCACCTCGTTTTGGCCGACAGGAGGCGCTGCAGGAAGCGTCCATCCTGCCCCCCCCCCGTCCTCCCCTGGCCGCGCTGCCCCTCAGCCGCCAGCTCACAGAGGAGAAATACAATGCTGATCTGGCCCTCAAAGAAATCCAGTTTGACACCCCTGCTCTAAATGGTTTATAATGTCAGCCCATTGCCATTACAGGCTGACTTACAACCACAACTGAGACCACATTTTAAAGCAGGGTGGTTGTTAAGTGAATTGTGCCCAATTTTACATTTTGTGCCATGGTTATTAAGCAAATGATTGCAGTCGGTTAAGTGAACCATGAAGTTGTGAAGCAAATCCAGCTTCCTCCATTGACTTTGTTCCATTGTCAGAGGCTGGCTGGGAAAGTCGCAAATGACCCTGTAAATGTGTATACATGCTGATTTCCAAGCACCCAAATTTTGATCACATCATGGAGATGCTGCACTCGTTGTAAGCGTGAGGATGAGTTGTAAGTCACTCTTTTCAGTCCAGCTGTATCTTTAAAGAGTCAATAAATGAGCAGCTATAAGTCAAGGACTAGCTGTAGAGGGAGGCAATAGTGGGATTCAACTTGTTGTACCGCTGGTTCTGTGGGCGTGGTTTGGTGGGTGGTGCTTTGCGTGCATACCTTTTGTGCGCGCTCATCTTCTCCTGCAACCCTGTGTTCAACAGCTGACAGGCGGCAGTCAGCCATGCCGCGCGGAACAGTTGAGCTTCAAAACCAGGAAATAAAGGTCAGAATAGAGCCAGAGCAGGTGGGCCCTGCAGCTGATCCTTGGAGCTACTGGTTCAACTGAACCGGGCCGAACCCCTGGAGGGAGGGCCCAACAAAACAGCTTATCTTTGAGGGAAGAAGACTCCACTAGTGCAGAATAAGTCATACCAAAGTCATGCATGTTGTGGGCAAGTCTTCCTGGATGTCCCTCCCCAGGTTTAGATGGCAGCATCTGATGGATCTTGAAAAGCCAAGTAGGACACCACTGGCTTGGAGTGAGAGCTGCTACTCTGGAAGTTGAAAGTACATCCCAGAAGTGGCTATTTTGATTGTCCAAGAAAAATATATAGGAATATCCATAAAGGCACCAGGAGTTCAGCAGTCTTTATTTTTATTTATTTATTTATTTTTGCATGAGGTGTGTTGAACTCTGTGCCCTAAGGGCAAACTTTGCCCTTTTTGATATATTTTCAATTTAGAAGGGGGAGCAAATGGCAGCCAATATTCAGCCATTGCGGTCAGGGAAGAAATGAGGCTGCAAAGCAAAAAAATGGCTCGAATGCCAAACAGCTACACCTGGCTAGGTAGGCCAAGAGGTGGAAGAGGTAGGGAGCAAGAAGCCAAGGTGAGTACAGGAAGGGCCAAGTAGATGTAAAGCTGACCTTGAGGATGGTGTACAAGAACCATGAGGGGAATTGGAGAAGCAGTTCCAGCCCAGATAGAGAGAAGCAAGTGTGAGAAAAAAACTCAGAATAGCCCTGCCTTGATTTGGGGGCAGAGAGAAACTTACAATCTGTTAATACACCACTGTTTCCCAACCTCATCAATTTTAAAATGGATAAACTTCAATTCCCAGGATGCCCCAGCCAGCACATCCACTTATTATCCCCAAAATTGCTAAATTTTGGGAAGTATCACTCTATAGCAATCCAGTTGAATTCCTGAAATCGCCACAGTGTTCTCTTTTGTGACCTGGCCAACTTCAAAGGGCTGTCAGCAGTCTAGAGTTGCCATACCTGATGCACAGGTGTTGTTAACCTGACCAAAACTGGCAAAGAGCCAACGGTGCATCCCCGCAGAGACTTGGATGATATCTTGTCCTGCGTGTCTCCCTAACTCTGTGTTCACCAGGCCCCCTCCAAACAAGCTGATTTTCTGCATCTCTGGCTGAGCCTGAAATTCAAAATTCCTCTCTACTGGTTTAACTTGATGTGCAAATGTCTAGCCCAGTTAAATCAATAAGAGATATAATCATACCAGAAGAGGCCAGGGAACCTTAAAGAGCATATTGCTCATATTGTTCAAATCTGGAGCCCAGGAACTTTTAATGCACAGAAACTGTTCTCAGGGTGCTGGAACAGATGGCATCAAATGGCAAGCACGAGTATTGCTGTCCTTGTATTCAAGGCCTGGTGGATTTTTTTCAGGAAACGACAACAAAAAAAAATTAAGTAAAACAAAACAAAAAAGTCAAGTAAAAAAATAAAATACAAAAAAAAATATATTGCAGTGGTTCAAGAACATTAGACATGCAAAAGAAGTTGAAAGTAAATCTACAATGAAAGACAGTGCAGGGTAGTGGTTAATGGCCCAGGCTTGGCACCAGGGATCCTGAGTTCTAGTCTGATCGCAGGCATTAAAGCCAGCTGGGTGACTTTCTCTCAGGCCTAGGAAAGAGGCCATGGCAATGACAGGAGACTTGTCTAGGCAACGTCAGGAGTCAAAAAACTGACTGGAAGGCACATTGCAGAAACTGCCATAGGGCAAGTACCCTAGAAGCAGAAGCGCTAAGTTTGAACTATACAAAACCCAAAAAGTGCAAAAGAACCTAAGAACATAGACTCCCTGATCCAGTGGTGGGATTCAATTTTTCTGTGGGTGTGGCTTGGTGGGCGTGGCAGGGGAAGGATACTGCAAAATGCCCATCCCCTCCCCACCTCACTAACCTGCTTTCCAGCTCCGTTCTCCTGGGCAGGGCAACCAAAGGAGACCCAGCCGATCAGCTGGGACTCAATGGGAGGCGGAGAATAGATGGGGTTGGCGGGGCCAGTCAGAGGCAGAGTTTGCCAGTTCTGCAAACTCAACAGAATTTCCAGAACTGGTCAGAACCAGCTGAATCCCACCTCTGCCCCGATCCCTAAAAGAGCTGAAATGAGCCCTGAAGCTCGGCGAGGGAGGGAGCAATTAAACAAGCATTCGGAGCTATCTAATTTTGAAATGGAGATTAACATGTAAAGGTTACAGAGTAGAATTAAAAGATTGGCTGATAGGAGCAGCTGTTTCATCAGACAATGACAACGGACAGCTGGCTTTATCCAGGCTTCATCCAGGCTGAGCCTGGATGGGGGTCCATGGCTGGGGGTCCTGCAGCTGTCCCCTCTCCTGTTGTAGAGGAAAAGCCCACGGCTCACAGCTGTCGCCAGGCACCAGGAAGGGGCTGCTTGGATCACACAGTCTGCAGGCACTCTTCCTTGAAGTTGCCAGAACCATAACTCTGGTGAAAAAGCCAAAAAGGGCCAGAGTAGGACCAGAGGGCAAAGTTTCTTGGCCAAGTTCAAAAAAGCTAGTGGGGTGGGTTTGTTTGTTTGTTTGTTTTGTGGCAGGTGGCTGGAGCTATTATTTAAAAAGTGATAACTTTAAAATCCGGAGGGCTATTTATGAACTTTATTGCAGCAAAAGTACCAAAAGTAGAATGCAAATAAACAAACAAAAATCAAGAAAAAGAACAAAGACTGAAAGGTGGTCTGACCAACTAAAGTCCAGAGGGCTCCAAACTTGGCCACTTTAAGGCTGGTGGACTTCAACTCCCAGAATTCTACAGCCAGCTATGCTGATTGAGGGTCTCTGGCTTGCACAGGGGTTAGACTAGAGGACCTCCAAGGTCCCTTCCAACCCTCTTATTAGCTATGCTGACTGGAGAATTCTGGGAATTGAAGTCCACCAGTCTTAAAGTGGCCAAGTTTGGGGACCCCTGAGCTAAACCAACTAAAATCAGCCTCAATAGCAAGACTTCTGCCTTGACTTCTGGACGCAGAGTGGGGGAAAGAGGTACTACTATTAGATAATTTTAGACTATGATTCAAGGTTTATTTCCCTCATCCCCTTTTAGATAGTCATATGTAGAATAGAATCATAATAAAACTGATTAATTGCTCTTACTAACAGATTTCTCCTTAGTTCCAGATTTGATTTTTTTTTTGAACATCTTATAGCTGAGGGGAAAAATATTAAGACACACTGGTTTAAAGCAGTGGTCGCCAACTGATGGTCCGTGAGAAAATTTTGGTGGTCTCCAGAGAAATGTCCCCCCCAAAGCAATTAATCCAAGCTGCACGGGAACACAAGGCTGCGCCGCCAACATGGCCCACCCACCCGCTGGCCACCACCCTTCGGCCAAGCGCAAACTTTACCTTGAGTAGAGCCATGGGAGCTGAAACTGGAAGGTAAGACCAATGGTGGGGGAGAGAAATCCTCCCCAGGGAGGCTTCTTGACATTGGTGGGAAAGTCGTTCCCATATTCCAGAGCTGGAGTAGTCACAGGACTGGACCTTTGGTCATCCCAAAGCAGCTGGTCCTCCACCCGGGTGCATCAGCCTACCCTGGATTGGAGGAGCTGCTCTGGGATGACCAAAGCGCCAGTCTTGTGACTACTCCAGCTCTGGAATATGGGACTGGCTTTCCTATCAATGTCAGCAAGCCACTATCAGTCAAAATTCATATCAGTGGTCTGCGGGATTTAAAATTATGAGTTTGGTGGTCCCTGAGGTCCAAAAGGTTGGCAAGCCCTAATTTAAAGTACAGGTAGTTCTTAACTTGTGACCACAATTCAGCACAAAATTTCTGTTGATAAGTCAAGTAGTTTTTGGGTAAATTTTGCCCCATTTTATGACTTTTGCCACAGTTCTTTAATGAAGCACTGCCGTTGTTAAATGAATCCTGTGGTCTTTAAGTGAATCTGGATTTCCCCATTAACTTTGCTTGTTGGACGTTGTCTGGGGAAGGTCTCAAATAATGATCATATGGCCCCAGAACAGCACAACTGCCATAAATACATTCCATTTGCAAAGCCCCCCCCCCCCCATTTTGATCTTAGGACCACAGGAATGTTACAACAGTTGTAAGTGTGCAAACTGGTCATGTCACTTTTTCCAGTGTCATTGTAACTTGAAATGTTCACTAAATGAATGGTTGTAACTGTAAGTCTAGGACTATTTCTACAAGAGATGTAAGGACTCAACCAGCTTTTCACAGAGGCAATCAATTGTTCTGAATGGCTTCATCTGTGCATGGAACACATTCTTCTTCTCTAACCTGGCTGTATTGAGTACATAAGGAGCTACACACTTGGCCAGTAAAGAATTCTAATTCTAATTAATTCTAATTCTACAACTGGATTCATTCCAGGAATCCTGATTCTACCAGAATCTGCTATTTGCCCCTCATTTGGTGCAGAGGTACCTCAGAGGAACTTTCACCACTGAGGTAAGGTCCTTATCAACACATTTTCAAGGTCAGAGACCTTTTCAAGGGGAAAATAAAAATACAAGTATTCCTTGAGTTACAACAGTTCGTTTAGTGATCATTCAAAGTTACAATGGCACTGAAAAAAGATAATTTTTCACACTTAAGACCAGAGGTCACCAAACTTGGCAACTTTAAGACTTGTGGACTTCTTCAACTCCCAGAATTCTCCAGCCAGCTATGACTTGAATCCACCAGTCTTAAAGTGGTCAAATTTTGGGACCTCCGGTATAGGATCCCTGGCTTGAACAAGGGTTGGACTAGAAGACCTCCAAGGTCCCTTCCAACCCTATGATCATATACTCTATCAACTATGCTGGCTGGAGATTTCTGGGAGTTGAAGTCCACAAGTCTTAAAGTTGCCAAGTTGGGAGACATCTGCTTAAGACCACTGCAGTGGCCCCATGGTTGCATGATTTACATTTGGATGCATGACAACTGGCTCATATTTATGATGGTTGCAGTGTCCTGGAGTCAATGTGATCCCCTTTTGTGACCTTCTGACAAGCAAAGTCCCTGGGGGAGGTCAGATTCACTTAACAACAGGGTTGCTAATTTAATAACTACAATGATTCACCTAACAAACATGACAAAAAAAAAAGATCGTAAAAGAGGGCAAAACTCACTGAACATTTTTTTAAACAACATAAATGTTGGGCTCAATTGCGATTATAAGTTAAGGACTTCCTGTACCCAGATGATTCATTTCAGCTTTATTGATCTCCTAGTGATATGATAAGGATGCACAAGGTTTTCTGAGAGCAGGTCAATAGGTGTTTTGAGTGGCAGGCAAAAGCCAACAGAGATGAGATAAAAACCATTGGCCCAAGGAGCTGCTGATATGGTTCTACGGAGGAATTATTGAGTCTTATCATCTGCACCTCTATAACTGTCTGGTTTGGCTCTGCAACCCAACAGGACAGATACAGACTTCAGAGGATAATTAGGACTGCAGAAAAAACAATTGCTACCAACCTGCCTTCCATCGAGGACCTGTATGAGGTCCTTGAGTCACAAAGAGGGCTGTGAAAACATCTACAGACCCCGGACATAAACTGTTTCAACTCTTTCCCTCAAGGCGACGCTATGGAGCTCTGCACACCAGAGCAACTAGACACAAGGACAGTTTTTTCTCCAACACCATCACTCTGCTGAACAAATAATTCCCTCAACACTGTCCAACTATTTACAAAATCTGCACTACTATTACTGTTAATCTTCTCATCACTCCTTATCTCCTATCCCCCCCACTTGTGACTGTATGATTGTAACTTTGTCACTAGTGTCCTTACGATTTATACTGACTGTTTCCTAGTATGATTTAATTGCTTATTGTACCCCATGACAATCATTAAGTGTTGTACCTGATGATTCTTGACTCTTGATGCATGTATTTTTTCTTTTATGTACATTAAAGAGTATTTTACACCAAAGACAAATTCCTTGTGTGTCCAATCACACTTGGTCAATAAAGAATTCTATTCTATTCTATTCTAAGGAAGAAGAAGAGAAGAAGAAGAAGAAGAAGAAGAAGGAGGAGGAGGAGGAGGAGGAGGAGGAGGAGGAG
>BLBF01000046.1:4641287-4656692 GCA_015471245.1 Laticauda colubrina
CAAACACCCCCCCACCAGGCACCCAGGTGAAACCCAGCTTGCTAATGAAGAGCAGCCGTCCCTTCACACGGAGCCAAGCTGCACTAAAAGCCTCCAACACAAGAACAGAGTGTTGCCAGCCAATCAAAGCCACAAAACAGACAGAAGAAACCAGAAACACCAATCAATCAAACTCCAAGTCCAATGAACACAGATCCAGGCTCCCAGCCAATCAGAATGGACCAGCCTCAAATTTGAAACCAGGAACTAACTCTATACAGAGGCCTGAAGATGGCAGATGAGATTCTGCTGAAACGTTGCTACAACTTTAAAAGCACTACAATGATGTGGGATAATACCCGAAGGAAGCTAAACAGCATATATATATATATGTGTGTGTGTGTGTGTGTGTGTGTGTGTGCATGTGTGTGTGTGTGTATATGTATATGTATATATGTATGTATATATATATATATATATTGTTTTTGCTATGTTTTTAGGATTTTTCTTTTTACATTTTCAAGGGGAATTATCAAGCAGAGTCTGAATGATGAGATTTACATGATATAAAATAGATATTAGAAGATTGAATGTTATAATTTTAGAATGCACAAATTTAATGTTTAATGAGATTTCATATGATAATAACAATAAGACTTAAAGATGTTGCATTCTGATTGGCAATCATAGGGGGAATTTTGCTTTTTAAGAATGTTGGAAGAGAACATATGAAACTGTAAACAAGACAGACAAAAGTATAAGTATAATGAATAAAAAGACATAGAAATTTAGGTAAAAGAAATACAATTGAATAAGAAGAAAATGAGATAACCATAAAAGAAAATTAAGAGAAGTAAAGGGAGAAAGAGTGAGAAAACTTGAAAAAGAAAATAAGTGTGGCCAAAAAAAGTTAAAATGGAGGATAACCCTGATGTTCTTGAGGTTTAGAAATAATCTCCTCCTCCTCTTCATCATCATCAAGAAAAGTCAAAGTGGCATCTACTGACCATGCAATCAAAGACTATCTCTTTCAACATAAGTTGCAATGCACATGGGAAAAAAAAGAGAGAGACAAGGCTTTGCCTTGTGGTCAATGGATGCCATCTTGACTGTTTTCACACACCCATTCTGAGAGAGAGAGAGAGAGAGAGACTAAGAAAGGTTTGTTAAGAGGATGGCAGTTATGCAGATTTTTGATTTCATACCTCAAACTCTGATTAGACAGAAATCTTTGCCTTTGAAGCCTTGCCTCAAGGCCAGTTAATTCAGACAAAGGAAGTAGTGCTGGTTTAATAAGCAATTTGCCATTTCCTTGTGCTGGAGGAGCAAAAATAAATGAATAAATACAAGCTGCATGCTGTGCTCGGCAGGGGGCCTTATATAAACAGCCCCCCCCCAATATATTCATTGCCTTCTTTGTACAGCACTCCCTGCTTTGGCAAAGTGGAGGGGCGGAGCTCTTGAGAGATGTTCATTTAAATCCTTAATTTGCCAGGTGGTCTCTGATTAATTCCTATCAAAAAAGGCTTGGCTGCTGAGAATGGATTTGGGGCTGTTTTGTGGAAGCGCAGCAGTTCCAGCCTTCAGCATCTCTGGGGTTTGGAGAAAAGGGAATCCTGTTGAGCCATGCAACCTTGCTCCGGGGCTGGTCCCCATCGTCATCCCCACCCTGCCCAGGGATTGGAAGCCCCTGGCTTCTTCAGGTCAGGCAGAAATACGGACAGGAGCATCTGCCAGGGAGGAGAGGAGTGTAAGGAAAGGGACAGGTCTTCCGTATGTGTAACACACGTTAGGGTTAGCAGGAATTGTCCACTGTTTCAAAGCTCTAAGGCAATGTTTCTCAACCTTGGCTACTTTAGGATGGGTGGGGCAACTCCCAGAATTCCCCAGTCCCTATCCGTGTTTGCACATGTTTCTACCCGTCTTAAAAATGGCTGAGGTTGAGAAGCTGCTCTGACCTCTAATTCACTGCTGCAGATTGCCCCTTACCGTTCAGCCATTAATTGAGCAGAATAAGCCCAGTAAATGATTTGATGCCCCCATGGAGACTTCCCCAGCCAGGACCCTCTCTCTTCCTGGGAGAGCAGCAGCAGGGTGCCTCTGTTCTTTCTCTACCCCAAGAAAACAAAATGGTTTTTGCATCACATCTTGGGGCACCTACACACACACACACACACACAATTTTGATTTAAGAATGCTTAAACAACTCTTGCTGAAGAGTTTCAATCATGTTGTGGTCATGATTGAATGCTGTAGACTGCTTAATGGGGCAGAGTCAAGATACGCTGTGTGGACAGAGCAAATTTATGCGGCTAAATTTCTCCCTGAATGTTCATTCTCCCCTCCTCCCTCCCTCTCTCTCTCTCTCATCTATCATTTTACTTTATTAAAAGTTTATATGCCACCCTTTCAGAGTGATTGACATACTCCTTACTTCATCAGTGTGTACAGTGATGTAGAAAGCACAAATTGCACATTTTTTTTGTTTCTCTGGTCTGCTCCAAATCCATCCTGCAGGATAAGTGAAGGAAAGACAATCCCACTGACAACTTTTACATACAAAACACTTAAGTTCTTTGGTACAAGGTTGTTGCTCATTAATTGAGGAATTTAGACATTGCTTTTCATTACCAAGGGCCTTAAGGTAGATACAGATACAGATTAGCAGAGTTGGAAGGGACCTTGTAGGTCATCTAGTCCAAGCCCCCTCCCCAGAAGGAGACCCTACACCATTTCTGACAGATGGCAGTCCAGTCTTTTCTTGAAGGCTTCCAGTGATGAATCGCCCACACCTTCTGAAGGTGAACTGTTCCATTGGTTGATTGCTCTCACTGTCAGAAAATTTATCCTGATTTCCAGGTTGAATCTCTCCTTGTTCAGTTTCCATCCAATATTCCATTATCCACTATAAGGAAACATATGGCAAACTGTATAAAATGGTAAAATATCCAGAACTGCTATAAAATGCAAAGATTAAATTAAGAAAGCTAAAATCTTTTTTTTTTTTATTAATAGGAGGGAAGATGTGAGGCTTGTTCTGCAATTAGAAATGTAAAAGCAGAGAAAATGAGAATGTCAATATTGTTTGGACTATTAAAAATAGCAAGTCCAGCTTCATATAGGCAGTGCTCATAAGGGTCTAATTAAAAGACAATTCAAGACAAAATATTGTTCAGATAAACCTGAACTATATTATGACATACAGATAACTCATGGTTAGTGCAAGTTTGGATAATGCAATATTTGTTTTAATGCAAATTGTAAATTGATTTCAGATTGCATTTAATACTGCTCCAAAATCATTTATTGCAATACTAGCACACACACAATTATAGTTTTGGTTTTAGACACTGCTGATCTCTGGACATGCAACATAAAGAAAAGAAGATTCCCTCAGAGGAAAACAGAACAAGTTTTTTAGAAAAAAAGAAAATAAAGGCTTATTATTACATTAAAACAAATATTTGATGAAATTGAATGATGAGCATGGTCATAGCAACTCTGAAATGGGAGAGAATGTTGGAATGTCTGAATCTGCAGTAGATTTTTTTAAAATGTTGCTTTCTCTCACTACTCTGTGACTTTGTTAACCATAAATATAAATTATAAGTACAGGTAGTCCTTGACTTATGAGTGTAATTGAGCCTGGAATGGTCAATGTAAGTCATGCTGGTCATTAAGTGAGGCACCACGTGACCATGCCCAATTTTGCAACCTTTTGTCTGTAATTAAGTGAATCACCATGGTCGTTAGTCTATAACATTATTGGTGATCAAAAAAGGCATCATCTTCTTGAATAAAATTTTCATTAAATTGTTTTTGCTCACTGTTTTTCCTCTTAGCAGCCAAATAGTCACTATTTCCTGGACCAGTTAATTCCCAGTTACAGATGGTACATTCTGTTACCCATTATGATTTAGCTATGGGCTAGGAGGCAGATTTTTTTGGCTCTAGCTGATCAGCATTTGTCCATGAATAAGACCCAGGATGTTCAGTTGTGTCGGTGCAGCCAGAATTAGCCCTCCCTTTTATGAGTATTAGTTAGGGGAAGGAAAGGAAATGAATTTTACTCAGATTTTACTCCTGATAGTCCTAACCGACTATGGGGACTGCGCTCCTCTCTATTTCAAGGATCATTGAGCCAGTAGTGTCTGAAGATGTTTCTGTGGTCACATGGCCAGCATAATACCACAAATTCAGTGAGTTTCTTCCTCACTGAATTGCTACCTATTTATCTACTTGCATTTGCCCGCTTTCAAACTATTAGGTGGACGGGAGCTAGGCGAAGATGGGAGCTCAGCCTGTTACATGATGCTCAGGTCTTGAGGGGTCAGCTTTCCAGTGTTAATGAATGAATGAATGAATGAGTATTGATTAAAGCGGTAAATTATTTTAATCAACTGTATGCTAGTTATGTAGAAGTGATTCAATCTCATTCTCTTTCCAGGACATACTTGGAGTTCAAGGTGTCTGTCTGTCTGTCTGTGAGAGAGAGAGAGAGAGGGAGGGAGAGGGAAAGGGAGAGGGAAAGGGGGAGAGAAAGAGAGATCTGAACTCAACATGATGATTTGTAGTTCCCTCAGGATATTTTCTAATGGGCAATTCTGAGCATTATGAACACAAAATAATTGGGTCTTCTCAGTTGTAGCTTATCTTGTGCAATCCCTCTGGGTCATTTGTTGAATTTCATTGGGGGCACAGTCATTGTCAATCATTGTCTTCTATCACAATCATTGTCTTCTATTCATCCTCCTCTTTTGTTTTCTTACTGTTTTTTTTTCTGGCTTCTGCCTCCAACGCACACCAGTCCATCTTTCTCTCCTTTGTGGATTTTTGGTGGTAATGAAAATAATGGATAATTGGTGGGGAAAGCTAGGGAGGTTAGAAAACAGACAAGATTGCTACTTCGGAACATCTCCATTGCTCAACAAAATTCCGAACTACCCAAATTTTCCGCTATTGGTTCTCCAGAACTGGTCAGAACCTGCTGAATACCACTTCTGGCAGTGACTCATTAGGTCCAGAAAAGTAGAAGAGAAATTGTTGAAGTCCACACATCTTCAAGTGGCCAAGATTAAGGAACACTGGCCTAGACCTTTCCAGCCTTCCTAGCTTCTGACCTATCCTCAGCTCACCTTTCCACTCCCTACGCTTCCATCATTTCACTTTTTGGTTCCCTGCTGTCCATGTCTATCAGTGAACAAGGCAACTTTCCAGTTCTTCCTGCCACTTCAGCAAAAGTCATCTTCTGGAAATAAGGCCCAGCTGGAAAGCTGATGCAGCATGCTTAACTTCTGACAAGCCTTGCCCAATGTGGGGATCTCTGGGGACCTGACATCCTGGAGTGAAAAAGAAAGTGAAATGGGGGAATTCCACCAAGGAACCTTCAGAATATTGCAAGAACTAGAATTGGAATGGGTTTTGGTAAAACAGCTGGAGGGAAAGCTCAATTGCAGGAAATGGGGCTAACCCAGCAGCAGCAGAAAGGAAATCTCTATGTAGCAATGTGTTAAAGAAGCAAGAATAGTTCCTCATTTATGCAGAGAGGAGCCTTGGCAGTGCACAACAGCCTCCAGGAATATACAAGCAGCAGCAAAGTTCAAAGGGGGGAAGATGTTTTAGAGAAAGTGCCCTTGGGTGGTTCCAGGGGGATCCTTCTACAGAATAAATGGTCGATTCCTGTCCATCCAGATATGGAGACATTGCTTCCAGATGACAACTTACTTTGCAGAAATGGAGCACCCAACAACAGATTCTGGAATTTCCAAAGCGAGGAAGAATTAAAAGCAACCCCAGAGGGAAGGTCTGCCCATCTGAGAAGACTTTGCTTCACTTTGGAGCTCATATGAAGAGGACTAAGGAAAGGAAGGGGACCGACACCATAGTAGACATCAACATGACAATTTCTCCCATTTTGTTCCAACACCCACTTTGCTTTCTTGTGTTTCTTGGTCTTGAGCAGACACTTCTCAAATTGATCCTGAACACCTTCTTTGACAATTTATTTCCTTAACAACTTTCCCCAGTAACTCTGGTTCCCCATCATCAAGATTCAGAACTTCGAAGAGATTCCGGGTGGGTAGATGTTCAACTGTCACCTCTTGAAAACTAATTGGCTTTCTTCTATTGTACAGATAACCATCAACATATGACGGAACATTTAGCAACCATTCAAAGTTACAACCGACTCTTTTTGGAGTGACTTACAATCTGGATCCAAAGGTCCAACCTCCCCCCACCCAAGTCACATGACCAAACTTTGTGGACTTTTGGCAACACAGCTACAGGTGAAACTCTAAAAATTAGAATATCGTGCAAAACTTGATTTATTTCAGTAATGCAACTTAAAAGGTGAAACTAATATATGATATAGACATATATGATATAGATATAGACATGCAAAGCAAGATAGTTCAATCCGTGATTTGTCATGATTGAGATGATCATGGCTTACAGCTCATGAAAACCCCAAATCCACAATCTTAGAAAATTAGAATATTGTGAAAAGGTTCAATATTCTAGGCTCAAAGTGTCCCACTCAAATCAGCTAATGAAGCCATAACACCTGCAAAGGGTTCCGGAGCCTTTAAATGGTCTCTCAAGTCTGGTTCAGTAGGAATCACAATCCTGGGAAAGTCTGCTGATCTGAGAGTTGTGGAGAAAACCATCACTGACACCCTCCATAAGGAGGGAAAGCCTCAAAGGGTAATTGCAAAAGAAGTTGGATGTTCCCAAAGTGCTGTATCAAAGCACATTAATTGAAAGTTATGTGGAAGGGAAAAGTGGGGAAGAAAAAGGTGCACAAGCAGCAGGGATGACCGCAGCCTGGAGAGGATGGTCAGGAAAAGGCCATTCAAAAGTGTTGGGGACTTTTTCCCAAGGAGTGGACTGAGGCTGGAGTCAGTGCATCAAGAGCCGCCACACACAGACGGATCCTGGACATGGGCTTCAAATGTCGTATTCCTCTTGTGAAGCCGCTCCTGAACAACAAACAACGTCAGAAGCATCTTACCTGGGCTAAAGAAAAACAGAACTGGTCTGTTGCTCAGTGGTCCAAAGTCCTCTTTTCTGATGAGAGCAACTTTTGCATCTCATTTGGCAACCAAGGACTCAGAGTCTGGAGGAAGAATGGAGAGGCACACACTGCAAGATCCTTGGAGTCCAGTGTGAAGTTTGTGTGATGTTTGTCTTCAAGATGCTTGAAGACCAGTGTGAAGAACAGTTTGTGTTGATTTGAGGAGCCATGTCATCTGCTGGTGTTGGTCCACTGTGCTTCATTAGGTCCAGGGTCAACACAGCCATCTACCAGGAGATTTTGGAGCACTTCATGCTTCCTTCCACAGACGAGCTTTATGGGGATGCTGACTTCATTTTCCAGCAGGACTTGGTACCTGCCCACACTGCCAAAAGCACCAAACCCACCAAACAATCAAAATTCAAACTTGGCAACTGGTTCATAATTATTGACAGTTGCAGTATCTTGGGATCATGTGATCACATTTTGTTACCTTCTGACAAGCAAAGCCAATGGGGAAACCAGATTCACTTAACAACAGAGTTAGTAACTTAACAATTGCAGTGATTTGTTTATCAACTCAAAACTCAATCAACAAGTGTTTCACTTAGCAACTGAAACACTGGGTTAAATGGTGGTTGTAAGTCAAGGACCGCCTGTACTACTCCATCTGGTGGTGTCCATGTATGTACAATAGGCATCATTTTGGTTGTGAAAGGCTGGATTAGCAATGAAGAAGTTCTTGGATTGGCAGAAGCCAATAAATCATTCTCCTGCTTCGTTTCAGTTTCTTAGATGAGAAGCTCCAACATAATGGTCATAATATTGGTCATAATATTGAGGCAAACAAATAATAGATAAAAATGTAATTAAGCTTTCAGTGATACCAACACTGACAAAGCACACGAAAGTAATAGTTAGCCTTTCAGCCAGCCCATATGTCTTTGAAGATTAAAATTTGCAACAGGAATAACAAGTAAAAGAGAATGTGTGGGAATTTGTGTTTAAAATGAAATGACTGGGGAGAATTTGACCAGATTGTTCCCAAGTCCTCTTTCTTGTCTTTGCCAGAAAAACAAACCAAACAGATCAATACAAACCATGGCTCAAACCAGATCCAGTCTTGGCCTTTCCAATATTCCATAATTAATATCCATGACAAATCTTCAATTCTGGATGCCTTAATTCCATTTATTATCATTGTTATACCCTGTGTATCCCTGACACACAGAAATTCACCAATGAAGCCATGTCCCAGAATAATGTTGCAGGATACAATTTGGGTTGGTCATCAGGACCAGAGACTGAACCTTCTGAGCTTTTGGACTCATGTTGGAGCCCATCCTCAGGGAACTTCTCTGTAGCAGAGTGTAATGTTTTGGGTTATTTTGTGTGTGTTATTTATATGGTGCCTGTTGTGTGTGGCTTTTAAAATGTTGATTGGGGCATTGATGATTGGCTATTAAGTGGTTGGCTGTTTTGCTCCTTTTAAGTGTTTCCTTTTGCTACTAAGCACTTAGCTCTTAAGTACTTGATAAGCTGGTGGTAAATCAGCACTCCTATTGACTGTCAAGAGGCCCATTTCATAGGCTTCAATCACTTCCCTGGCTGTTTTTGTGCCTGCTAGTCCAACAAATCTTAGTAGCAGCAAAACTGAACATATTCCTTGTTTATTGCAATGTGAGATTGCCAATGAGTTTGGGTTTTCCTTGTTTGACCTCTTCATTGTGTTTTTGTAATCTGGTGGTTAGCTTCCTCCCCATCTGTCCCACATAATCACAAGGGCAATCATGCAGGTTATCCGGTACCATTGGAAGTATCTCCCACCTCAAGATTTCTTTTGAGGTCATGTGGACAATTCATTTCAAACAAAAATGTAGCAAGATTTAGAAAAATCCACTTCATGCTTAAGTCCCCAAATCACATTTCTAGCAGTTGCCACAGCAATGCAACCTTGAATATGGTTTCCCGTACTGTTTAGGAAAGCGAAGGGCACAGATAGGAGAATGGCAGAACAGGTACAGAAAAAAGACTTGAACCCCACGAGAGAATATGAAATAGCGGGACTCCATTTTGCATTGATTCAGCTGCTTGATTTGTTTCATTTTAAATTCCTCCCAAAATATTCCTTTCCATCCTTTAATGTTTCTGGCTATGTGCCTGTGTTGGAAGTGTGCTGATGCTTTTCTTGACTTGAGCTGGCTGTATAGGGGATGCGCCTTGGAGCTGAACCCTCTGGGGGCACAAGATCAGAAAGAGCCTGGTGCATCAGGCAAGGAGAATGCATCTTGTTCATGTGCAGCTTTTGATTCTGAAGAACAGCTGCCAGGAGTCTCTTCTTGCATCTCCTGGGAGAACAGGAGGTTCAAAGCTCTGAATAAGAAAGCAGTTTTGGTGTGGTGAGGCTCAGTTTTGTCTGAATCAGAGGTTGATCTGCCATGGTGGCAGTGGTGAGAATGCAGTACTGCAGGCGACTTCTGCTGACTGCCAGCTGCCTGCAGTTTGGCAGTTTGAATCTCACCAGGCTCAAGGTTGGCTCATCCTTCTGAAGTGGGTAAAATGAGGACACAGATTGTTGGGGGGGAAAGGCTGACTCTGTAAACCACTTAGAGAGGGGCTGTAAAGCATTGTGAACTGGTATATAAGTTTAAGTGATAGAAGGAAGGAAGGAAGGAAGGAAGGAAGGAAGGAAGGAAGGAAGGAAGGAAGGAAGGAAGGAAGGAAGGAAGGAGCCATGATGGTGCAGTGGTTAGAATGCAGCATTGCAAGATAATTCTGTTTACTGCCAGGAGTTCAACCCTGACCGACTCAGCCTTCTGTCCTTCCAAGGTGGGTAAAACGAGGACCCAGATTGTTGGGTGCAAGAGGCTGAGTCTAAACCTCTTAGAGAAGGCTGTAAAGCATTGTGAAGTGATATATAAGGTCTAAGTTCTAGTGCTATTGCTATATTGCATATTTCTAGACTGCCCATTTCCCTCAAGGAGAGGTTCTGGGCAGTGTACAATCTAATCAATATAAAACACATAGGAAATTAACAATAAAATGTTAATCTTAATTTAGGATTAAACATTTTTAAAAACTGTAAGATTATATAGCATTGTAATATTTCAGAGAAATAAAACATTCCACTTAATCAAGGTGAAGGGAGGGGTCTCCATGGCGCTTGTCAGACCCATGGTGGTATGGGCCTTTGTATCCCCTGAGCAAGGCCAGAGTCAGGTTGCCCCTCCACTTTATGGGAGTTCAGGAGAGTGGGGGCTCCACCTCACCTCTGGGGAAGGATGATGTTCCTTAATGCAGGGGAAGTGGCAGAGAAGGTTCCCTTGCTAGACCCAGCCAGTCAAAAATTACACAAGGCAAATGTAAAATATTTAGAGCATAAATGGATACCAAGAACTGTCTATTGTAAAGAATTGATATCAGAAGCACAACAAAATATCAAATGTCTATACAAACTGTATTTTGTTTTTTTGTGGTTAAGATTATCATCACATTAAACTAATCTTGGTAATTCCCTTGTCTGCTTACTGATGATATATTTCTGTATCTTTTTTCCTTTTGTTTGCTCATTTTCTCTTCTTCTTCTTTTAAAAATGATTAATACATAAATAAATACTACTTGATTTCAAAATTCCTCCCTTCCTTAAGCCCCAAATGATAATTATAATCATCATGTTTATAAACATTCAAAAATTATTTCTGATTACAATCCTTGTGTTAGTTGTTTCCCCCTTAAAAAACAGTCTCTAAGTTCATTTCATTGTATGATGTGTGATACGCAAGCAGCTTTTCCAGATTAAACTTGGTCAGGATATTCTTCTGAATGTGGATTTTTAATTTTGGCTTTGCTGTGTATTTCCAATTGGGCTTCCCAATCTGGTACAGTCTGGTAACATTTGACAAAATGTTTCTTTTAATGTTTGTCTTTGTGCCATTGATTTATATCTCAATAGATTGTATTTTTTTTAATTTATGTGTTCCAGAAGAAATCCTAATTTTATATTAAAATGGAAGATTCAATTCAAAGTTTATTTTTAAGACTTAAAGATATTTTTTTTTATTCTGTATTTCTTCCAGTATATTTGAGTTGTTTTCTTTTTACATAACCAAATATAATGGAATATTCTTTTTATATCACAACATTCATATCTTTTACTATATGATTTGTTTTTGTCATTACTGAGTTACATACCATCTGTAAATATTTAATACCAATTTTGTGTTAAAATGTAGCTTAGGGTAAGTTTTTTTTTCCCCTGCATAATTTTTACTATTGTTGTATTGAAATTATCTGTTAAATTTTGTATCTACTTGTGATTGTTTACTCTCTATCTTGGTCAAGTTTTAACAGTAATTTATATATACATCCTAGTAGATGGTTGAGATTCTTTATGTATTTCATTTTCTGAATTTCCCTCAAAGCTCTCTTTCTTTCTTAAGATTACTTTTTTTCCTCCACCAATTTGTGAAGACATCAACAATGCTAAATGTTGAGATTCACCAGGTAATTATCGCTGTGTCTTTAACTGACTTCTGGAATTTGAGTGCACCATAGCTGCATATATACTTGTCCTTTTCATTGGCCATTTTTGGATGACCTATGATGGTAATTGTGTGAGATGTTCACAGGGAGGGTTAAAAAAAAAAAATCCAAGGTGGCAGCTGCAATCTTGCAATCCAAGACCATACCCTTTCTGACAGGTTGTGAAGCACTTAAAAGGGGGCAGAGCTTCAACAGCACAACTGCAGCTACCATCCTGACTTTTTTGACCCTCTGTCCAAAAATATTCTCCAAGATGGGTGGGAATTGAAGTGCAGCCATCTTAAAGTTGCCAAGTTTGAGAAATGCTGATCTAGAAGAACTGTAGCATAACAAAACAGATGTAGAGCTAAATATAAATCAGCCTCATTTAACCTCACACAACAGGAATCATTCTTTTCCCTTTCCAAATCCACCAGCTCCAAAAACGTCTCTGATTTTTTCAAGCGCTGTTGGGTCTTCCATTATTTTCTGTCTCCAGCTTCAGTGCAACCAAACACCAGAGCAATGGGCAGTGGCAACACTTGTAGTGGATTAAGTTGGTCGTGAAAAATTGGCATTTTTAAAATGGGTGCTATAATGCTTTACCTTCTGTGGCCATTATTCATAGATGCAAAAGCCCTACTCTTTGGTGAGGGATTGGGAAGAGAAGAGCCACAGAGACAATAAGGGGCTTGGAAGTGAAGTGTGATGACCCAGGGTGTGGCACAAAGGCAACACAGTCACGTAAATAAGAAAAGTCCCTTTAATACCTCAAACTTTGTCCCCAATGTCCAGTTACCTTCAGCTGGAGAAAAAACTCTCCCAAGAAAAGTCTTTAAGTGGAGGAAATTCAGTCCAAAAATGAAGTACATATAAACTGTAAATGAAAATCCACACAAACCACACTGGAACAATTAACTGGACTAAGCAGGAAAAGGAATTGCAGACTTCAAAGGCCAACAAAACACACAAAGTTGGGAAGACCCAGGAACCCAGATAAGCCTCGACCATAAAAGATAACCCACAATTTGCTTCCCACAAGTTGCTGTGCACAACCTCTGTGTTCCCAGTTGCAGCTAATGAAGGGAATCAGGGCCCTTTCCTCCCCCCGTAAGCCACACAACTCATGTTGCTCCCTTCTCTGTTCCTCCCTGCGTGCCCTAGGATGAAGAGGGGGTGGGCCTGGATCTTCCCTTGAATTCCCTCTGCCTTGCTCTACCTCTCCCCTGCTCTGCCCAGCCGGACTTTGCCTTTCCCCAATTTCTTCCACAGCCAAGAGAGCCACACATTCCACCCCATCAGCTGCTTGGCCTCCCCCTTGGAATCAGATTCTGACAGGGGCTTGGAAGTGAAGTCTCCTACAGAATGATTGGAAGGAATTGAGCATGTCTGGGATAGAGACAAGATGGTGGGGAGACATGAGGTTCATCTTCCAACATGTGAAGGAATGTCCCAATGGTGAAGATTTATTCTCTCAAATACTCAAGGATAGAATGAGAACCTGTGGGTGGAATTTTTACACAAATAGATCTGATTTCAAGATAAGGAGGAATTTCTTGAACTTGAATATTGTGAAACCACTCAACAACCTGCTTCCCGGAGTCATGAAAGGTCCATCACTGGAAGCTTTCAAGCAAAGATTAGACAACCAGTTGTTTGATGGTCAAAGGATTCATGTCCTGAGCAGAAGCTCCATTAGAGATCTCCAAGGTCCCTTTCAATTCTATGATTCTCAGTACAGGGAGTCCTCGGGTTACATTCATTTAATAACCTTTTGAAGTTACGATGGCGCTGGATGAAGGGACAAGACTTATCCTTGAAGTTATGGCCATTGCAGTGCTCCTGGCTCAGGAGAACAAAATTAGAGTGCTTGGCAACCAGCTTGCATTAACAATGGTTGCAGTGTCCTGGAGTCACACAATTATCATTTGCGATCTACCCAACTGGCTTCTGACAAGCAAAGTCAATTGGGAAGCCAGCAGGGAAGGTCACAAGCTGCAGTCTCACTTAGTGACCTAACTGCTTAGTGACCTAAATTTTCTGATCCCAAGCGTGGTCCTGAGTTGTGGTAACAATTCTGTTTAGATTTCAGATCACTGCATCCTAGTGTTCTGACCCAAACCCTTTTCCAATAAAACAAACATGAACCCCTGATTAAAGGCTGCTGCAAACTAATTAACTTTGATAAGCACAAGCCTCACCAAAACTGTGTGAGTCTGCCAAGAGTAACATATAAGAAATATTTCACAACACAAGAGTCTTCAAATACCAATTTAAGATACTGTACTGTCCATGAGGTTGGAGTTTCAAAACGCTTTTGCTTCCTGCAAACAATATTTGCTTCACATCTGGCTTCTATCTTCTTGAAGGAGGGATCATTATCTTGCAGCCTTACTCAGCAGTTGCCCGTGCTGCTGCAGCTGTTCTTTCCTGCAAGCAACCCTGCGCACATGCGTACTTGGCACAGGCTCCTCAGGAACCTCCTCATCACTGCTACCAGCCCCCACAATCTCTGAAGTCAGCAGTCCATTCCTTAATGGTCCTGGCCCCTCATTTGAGTCCTCCCTCTCCTCAGCCATCTGCACCTGCTGCCAGATAATCACAACACCTAGACTTGAAGACGTAAGTATGATGATTTGGCTGTCAGCGTTGCAGAAAACCTCAACTCCAATCAATAACTCCGAGACAGACATCTTCTCAAAGGTTCCTTTTATTAGAGTAGTAAATTGGCACATCTGGGAAATCCTGAATTTGAAAGTTCCGGGTTTCCCTTCAATAAGTAAAAAATTACAAATCTATCCCCTGAACCCATCATCACATCACATGCCCCAAGCACCATTTGTCCCAACTTGAGACATCCTCTCAACCAGGTGCAGAAATAACTTGACCTTGATTTAGAAGAATGCTATTATGTCTAACCACATACGCTCCAAGAAATGCTCTCCTCCCATTTTCCCAGGCTTAAGCATGTGGCAGTCTGGTGTTAATATGGCTTCCAAAGCTGATGGGCATCCCCCCTTGAAAAAAATCACATCCTGAAAAATACAAAAAAACAAAACACAACAAGGGGTTAACACATTGTCATCAAGCCACTTAATCCCCCTTGGACTTTGTTGACCTGAAGACACCAACAGGATCAAACCAACAGGCCTTCCAGAATAATTGTGCCTGCCTCTGCCCCCTCAAAGAGTTACTTGTGTTACTGCACCAGCAAGAGAGCAACAGCATATATCCCTGGCAATCCCAGTTTTAGCCTTTTTTCACGTGGCTGAGTTCATGGCCCTCTCAGCCTTCTTCTTCTGGAACTTGGCGGTGTCCTATGAAAGACATGTTCCTTCTCCTAAGCCCCAGCATGGAGGAATCACACAGCAGTTTCCCTCCACTCTTTGGAGAGGTGTTTTATGCTCAAGATTTGTTGTTCCTTGGTCAGTTCCCTTGCCCTGCAAGGGTTAAACTACAAAATGCCTTATCTTGGGTATGTGGGGGTGGCTGTGTGATATTTTGGCTCTTTGTCAAGGCCCTTAATATACACACCCACCTGTGTTGCCTTGAGTCAAATAGAAATAGAAGCAAAGCTCTGGTGGCTCTTGGCATTATAATCTCCCTTGCCTTTTATTTTAAAGCAGTGTTTCTTATCCTTGACAATTTTACAATGCCTAACTTCAGCTCCCAGAATTCCCCAGCCAGCATATTGGGAAGTTCTAAAATATTTAATTTTGGCTTCCAAAAAGTTACGTTTTCACAATGATTGATAGATTAGATAGATAGATAGATAGATAGATAGATAGATAGATAGATAGATAGATAGATAGATAGATAGATAGATAGATAAATAGATAGATAGACAGACAGACAGACAGACAGACAGACAGACAGACAGACAGACAGA
>BLBF01000046.1:4656702-4719478 GCA_015471245.1 Laticauda colubrina
AGACAGACAGACAGACAGACAGACAGACAGACAGACAGACAGACAGACAGACAGACAGACAGACAGATATAGATATAGATATAGATATAGATAGATATCATACTTTGGGTCTTTATGGTTTCCATCTGATTGACTTTAATGGGATTCTTCTGATCCGTTGTTTAAAACAAGAGTTGGGATTTTTTGAGGTTGTGCAGCTGTGCATTCATGAAAGGCAGATAACGAAGGAATAAAATAAGATTTTCAACAGAGGACCAGCAAGATCCAACCTTTCTCCAGGCTATCCGTGCCATGAAATGTGCATTGGTGCAAGCAAAAGGGAGGGAGGGAAAGAGGGGAGCTGCACAAGGGGCTATTGGCTGGCGCACCCCCTTGGGTACTGTGGCTTGTTGAGAGCTAAGCACCGCCGTAGCTTGGTCACTTGATGAATCCCTGCCCAGAATATCAACTAGGGTGGGGGTGGAGGGCTCCTCCAGCAGCTTGTTAGCAGAGTTGCCTGGACCAATGGCTCCCTGCCTTCCGGCATTCCTCTCTCTGCCTGGCTGCACCGGAGGATGTGCCCAGCATTATCAATCAGATGGAGCCTCCCTAGGAAAGAGGTTGAGAGAGGCCTGTGGTCGGTGGTCACTCGGGACCTCCCAAGTCTCTGGATGGTATCACACCCCTCCAGGTTGTGATCACCAATCATCAGTGCAAAGAGGATGTTCATGCCAATTGTTGTCACTGGCTGCATGGGAAAGCTGGGTGGCTTTCTCTGTCTCCCCCTACCCACCCCCTATCCCCCACCTGGCATGGACCCCAAGGAAAGAAGGGGAAGCACATTTGTCTTTTCATTTCTGAAATGGGACCAAAAGGAGGCTGACTGAGCCTTCACTAGCTTCAAACGGTGGAAATTGTTGTCAACTTGGGGCAAGGAAGTTAGACTTCCTGCAACAGGGTTATGTTCTCTCCATAGAGAGTCCTTGTTTAGCAACGGCATCATTTAGCGACTGTTTGCACCTATGATGTCGATGAAGCAACAACTTTGTTACCAATCTTTGCATTTGCAATCTTTATAGGTCTGACCAGCAAAGAAAATCTAAAAGAAGATTGTAAAGTTGTGTTTTACTTAATGACGACTTTGCTTAATGACCGAGTTGACAGTCCCAATAGTGGTCATTAAATAAAGACTTATCTGCATCTAATTCCATTTCAAATTAAAACAATAAAATCAGGGTTTTGAGAGGGAGAGCATCAAAGGGTAAATCTTGGATTATATTATATCAGATTGGAAAATAAATTATTAGGCTAGCTGGTGATTCTGTAGAGTCCTTCATACTTGGTTGTCTACTCAGTCATCCAGCTCATGGTTGCCCCAAAGGTGCTTTTTTCCCCCAAGAAGCAACTGGGCTTTTTTGGTTTTCTTTGAAGATGTTTCACTTCTCATCCAAGAAGCTTCTTCAGCTCTGACTTGATGGTGAGGCATGGAAGGATTTATATTCCTTGTATTCTTTTACAGAGTTGGAGGTTTATCTGGGATAAATGGGTGTGGAGCCTGCTTGGAACTGCTGAAAGGACTGTCTTGTAGACTGGAGATAGCTGATGTCCTATCTGTATCTGCCACTCTTTTGAAGGCAGCAAAGTCCACATTTTGTACAGAGAAGACTGCTGGTTTGAAAGAAGGGTCAAAGAGGTCATCTGTGTCAAAATTGAACAGCCCTGACTCAACAGAGGGAGAGGAACACGACCTCATTTATCTCCAGTCTACAACACAATCCTTTCAGCAGTTTCAAGTGGGCTCCACACCCATTTGCACTAATCAGATGACACTGAGGACACAGGTAAAGCTCCAAGTGCCCTCAACGGTTCTCTAAAAGAATGCAAATGACCAACTGTCTGCAAAGAATAGACATCCTTCTATTCCCTACCATCCAGACCTGAAGCAGCTTTTTGGATGAGAAGCAAAATGTCTTCAAAGAAAAACAAGAAAGTACTGTTGCATCTTGGGGGAAGGGAAACAACACTTTTGGGACCATCCGGGCTTGATTAGTTTTTTTTGCAGATGTTTCATTACTCAACTAGAGTAACACTGTCAGTAATAGAAGGGAGAAGGGTTTGCTCTCTGTTTATACACAGTAGCTTGCCGTGTCAGCGTTGCTGGGAGTGTTGTATTCTTCTGGGTAGTTCCTTGATCCTAGCATTAATTCTTGTTTATCTAGGTGTTGATTGCTAACAAGGAAGCATTCTGATTTTTTTGTTCTTTTTAGGTTTTCCTTTGTCTCTTTTGAACAGTGTGCAAAATGTGGTTTATCGCAATGTGCTGTGTAAGCACACTATGTGCTGTGCACTCCATTCTATCCGTCATGAAACCTGGAAAATGCCAACCAGCTTTACTCCAAATTTAAGTTTTTATTCTCCTGTCTGGTCAGGATCACCCAAGGTAGAACATGGAAGGTAATCCTTGACTTAGAATCACAGTTGGGGCCAGAGTTTCCATTGCCAAGCAAGATGGCTGCAAAGTCAGTTGGGCTGGATTTTGTGAACTTTTTTGCCATGGTTATTGAATGAATCACTGCAGTTATCAAGTGAATCACATGGTTGTTAAAGAGAATTCAGCTCCCTCCCCTTGACTTAGTCTGTCATAAGCCGCCTGGGAAGCTTGCAAAGGGCAATCCCATGACTCTGAGATGCTACAACCGCTGTAAATGTGCCAGTTGCCAAGTGCCTAAATGTTGATTATCCGACTGTGGGGATTCTGCTGTGGTAGTTAAGCGCAAGGACCAGTTGTAACTCGCTTTTTTCAGTGCTTGTGTAACTTTGAATGGCTGCTAAATGAATGGTTGTAAGTCAAGGACTATCTCTACAATAATTAGATAGGCGAAGGTGGACTGGCTGCTGCACCTTTGCAGCAACCACCCCCTTTAATCATGAGGGAGTTGGTTTATTTCCTCCTCTAAACGGATGCTGCTAGGATTGTTAAGCGCAAGGATTGATCATCAGTTATTTTTTTTCCAGTGCTGTACACTGGTGGGATTCAAAAAGTTTTACCACTGGTTTGGTGGGTGTGATTTGGTGGGTGCGCTTTGCACGCATGCACACACTTTGCGTGTGTGTGTGTGCCAAATGCACACTTTGAGCAGGCGCAGAGGTGTTCCAACTCACCTCCTGCAAGCCTTCACTCTCCCGGTCGCTTCAGCAGCTGCCGTGCAGCACTCTTACTATGCCGCGCAAAGCACCTGCACTTCAACAGCAGAGGATAAAGGTGAGTATGGAAGCCCGGGTGGGCACGTAGGCCCAACAGCAGAATGGCAGAGAAAACCAGTTCAGTCTCTGCTGCTCATTGGCGCTACTGGCTCGGGAGAACCGGGACGAACTGGTAGAATACTACCAGAGCTCTTGTAACTTCAAACAGTCTCTAAATGAATGGTTGTAAGACAAGGACTACCTAAGTTCAGAAGTCACTGTGGTTGCAAGCAGCTTCCTCCCAGCTTGGGTCAGAAGAGAAATATAGAGCGAAGCGGTGCAGTATAAGTTGTCAGAGGACCCATTTCAGACCCTTGTTGCTAATGGGAGAACAGCGGGAGAAGTCATGTTCACTAAGTGTCTGCCTTTGTGTGCCAGAGTGACTTCTGTGTATTTTGACAATTAGCACGACGGTGTGAATTGTATTTTAAGACTTCCCTCGCAAGTGTTCAGAGAAGAACACAAATGATGAGGGGCTTAGAGGCTAAATTGCATGATGAGCGGTTGAGGGAGCTTGGTATGTCTAGCCTACTGAAGAGGATTGGAGACAGAGGTGGCATTCAGCAGATTCTGACCAGTTCTGGAGAACCAGGAGTGGAAATTTTGAGTAGTTCAGAGAACCAGCAAATACCAACCCCGACTGGAGATTTTATAGTATCCTTCCCCTGCCATGCCCACCAAGCCACATCCACAGAACTGGTAGTAAAAAAATTTGAATCCCACCACTGATTGTGGGGGACAGCATAACTGTCTTCCAGTACTTGAGGGGCAGTCACAAAGAAGAGGCGGTTGACTTATTCTCCAAAGCACTAGAGAAAAGGACAAGAAGTAACAGGTGGAAGATTATCAAAGAGAAATTCAACCTAGAACTCAGAAGAAATTCCCTTGACAGCAAGAACATTTAATCAGTGGAATTACTTATCTCTGGAAGTCGTGGGTGCTCTGTCACTGGAGATTTTCTAAAATAGATTGTGCTACCATTTGACTGGGATGATAGAAGGCCTTGATAGATAGATGTCTTGACTAGAAGGCTTCAGAGTTCTCTCCCCACATCATGATTCTACATTCTAAACCCAAAACCAGAAGCACTTTTGTCAGCAAGATTGAAGCCGAGGAGAACCTCAACCCCTCTGGAGGTGAGGGGCCATTCCCATCTGGCACTATTTCCTCAAGACCCCTGAGGGCATGGGTTTTGTGAGGGGGCTGCCCTTTCCCTTTTCTTTCAAATATTGCCTGGCTCAAGACAACAAGCAGGCCTCCCTTCCATCCCAGGTGGGAAGCAGGAGCGATGGGTAATGCAGTAGAGGCCTGTTCCTCCCTCTTGGAATGTGCGCATCCTGGCCAGGTGAAGACCTGGAGCATCATGGAGGGCTTCAGGATTGCTTGCAAAACCATTTGGACAGCATTGGAGGAACAGATGACTTGAGTTGACGTCCCAAAGGGTATTGAAGAAAATGCAACTGAAACTTGGGATTCCTCCCAGGAATGAGTCATTAAAGCTTACTCTAAAAATCTGCATGCAAAGATGCCACAGATAATCCATGGCTTACCACCCTTTCAGTTCGAAAGACAGACACAGAATTATGGATTTCTGCTCTAACCAGGCAGCTGGGTCATGTCTGGCTATCCTGGTCGGGTGTTTTTCAAAAAATGGGTGGCCTAATTAGGCACAATTAAGCCAATTGTGCATCTGTTGCACAACAGTAATTATGCCGTCTAGAAATGTTCTGCTTCAGAAAAGGGAACAATGTGTAATCAAGGCAGGGCACCACACCATCCATTGCACTGAGAGGGGCTGTGGATGGCATAGGATCCCACCCAGATGTACTTAGTCACCCCCCAAAAAAGGTATTGGGGGGAGGGGAGGAAGGAAAAGGAGAAGAGGAGAGAAAGGAAAACATTTTAAGTCGCAGCATTTAGGAAGATGGCAATAGCGACGAAAGTACATTTTTCCAGCTTCTCTGTGAACTCTTGGGGAGAATCCTGCTTAGGCAGAATCATTTCCTCAGCCCGTTGTTTCAGCCTGGGCCACAGCCTCATCATGGACTGACTCCCTTTGCAAAGTAGTGATGGCCACTGGAGGCTCCCTAGAGCAGTGGTCAACAACCAGTGGGCCAGGGACCACTGGTGGTCCGCGAGAAAATTTTGGCGATCTGCAGAAAAATCTCACCCCCAAAGCAATTAATTCAGGCTGTGCGGGAACACAAGGCTGCTCCGCCCATGTGGCCTGCGGGAACACAAGGCTTGCGTCGCTTGCATTGAGAACACATGATACTGAGGGGAGGGGGGAAAGGGTGGAGGGGGGAACTTGCCCCACTTGCCCCATGCTCCTGGTCTGGCCACCAGGCTGCTTCTTTCTGCTACTTTCTTCTTCTGCCTTTGGCTTCACACAAGGAAAGCAGCAGAAGTCTTTCTTTCTCTCCCCCAAACTCTGCCAGAAATGAGTCTTTGGGACCCTGCAAGGCCTCCTGCTATAAGAGGCTGTGCCGGCAAAGACTCATTTCTGGCAGAGTTTGGGGGGAGAGAAAGAAAGACTTTTGCTGCTTCGGCTGCTTTCCTTGCATGAAGCCAAAAGTCTCACTTTCTCTTTCTCTCTCCCTCTCCCCCCCCCTCTCCCTCTTGAAAAACAAAGGCCTATGATAACGTCCTCCTAATCATTTTTTTTTTGCTACTGGTTCTGTGGGCATGGCAGGGGAAGGTAAAATCTTCAGTCAGAGGTTCTTCAAACTACTCAAAATTTTCACAACCAGTTCTCCAGAACTGGTCAGAACCTGCTGAACATCACCTCTGGCTCAGTTGGGCTTCTCCCTGACTCACCAAAGTAAAAGGAAAAAAATACACAAACAGTCTTGCAAGATTTGGTTCTGGGAGGCTCTCACTACTAGAGTTTGTTTAGCCTTCCTGTAGAATCAGTTTCCTGACAGGTCTACCTCATAGGGCAGCTATTCTCCCCCACCCAAAAACCTGCTCTCCTACTAAACTCCCAAGGAAAAATCAATCCTGTCCCCCCCCCCCCCACACACACACCTTGTTAGGCAACCTAAGAGAGGAGGGAAGTGAGTCAATCTCCTTGTCCTCCGTCCCTTTGAGTCACCTCGATTGCAATGGGTGGAGAATCTGAAGCCTTGCAGGAGGGGCAGGATTGGGAGGAAACAGCCCTGCAAGCTGCACCTTTGAGCAGGATGCCCAAAGGTGCTTTTTCAAAAGCAGTTGGACTTCTTTGGGTTTTTTTTTTCTTCTTCTTCTTTTCTTGAAAACATTTTGCTTCTCATCCAAGAAGCTTCTGCAGTTCTGCTGAACTGAAGAAGCTATTTGGATGAGAAGCAAAATGTTTTCAAGAAAAATAAAAACAAAGTCCAGTTGCCTTTTGAAAAAGCACCTTTGGAAGAACCATGACCTGAAAGATTGAGAATCTCCATAGACATTTTTGGGCAGGAAGTTTTTTCCTAGGTTTGCAAACTGTAGGGTTTGGTCATTAAAGGCAAGATGGTAGCCAGGCTGATGCAATCCAAGCTCCTCAATTTTAATGGGTTCATTTTGCACTGGTAGCCCACTTTCCTCCAACTCTCCAAATCCCCTCCTTCCCCGACAGCATGGATTCAAACTCAAGGAACCGGTCTGCAGGCTATTTAGATCGGGCTCGTGATGCCACCCTGGAAACAGCAAGGACTGCCAGCAAAAATGGAGTGGGGGGGGGAGGGCGCATTGAGCTGGTCACGCCCCCCCCAGCCACTCCTATCCCAACCATGCCTCCCCCCTCCCTCCCCCTGAAATCAAACACAACCTGATGCAGCTCTCAGTGAAATTGAGCTTGATATCCTTGCCCTACAGCATTAATGAAGAGCATAGCTGTGTGTCCCTTTCCATTGTGGTGCAGCCCCGTGAGGATGGGACACTTTGCACACGCTCAGAGGCTCTGTGCACAGGGGATTCCGTTGCAGGAACTACTCCTTAGGACCCTCTGCCCCCCTCTGGAGCCTGGACTTCCAAAGATCACCTCCCTTTCCTCTCGCTTCCTTTCTCTGCCTTCCCTGGAAATTCTCCTCCTCTAGATCCGTTTCTCTTCTGCAACCAGCTCCCTTTTCCCATAGGCAGGAAGAGGGGTGGGATGTGGCCGCCATGGTAGGGGGTCTTGACGACAGCTGTTCCCATGGGAACCCTTTCCTCTGGTTTCCATGGCAACCATTCAGGGGCTTAGAAAGCCGCCTTGTCCCCTCTCACTGCTCTCCATCCCCCTCCCTACCCTGCTATCAAAGAGGGCATCAAAAGTGATGCAGAAAGGGTTGGCCACCCTTGAAAGCTGGAAACCCTCTGTGTGTGTGTGTGTGTGTGTGTGTGTGTATGTGTGTATAGCACTCGGCAGCTTTGTCATCAGTGGTTCTGGATTGGAGGAGGGAGGGAGGGAGGGAGGGAAGGAGGGAAGGAAGGAAGGAAGGAATGAAAAGCAAATGTCTGGCGAGTTGAGATCGGATTGTGGCCTCGGCCAGTGTGGAGATGAACAGCGGCAAAGAGGAGGGAAAGGAAAAAAAAATATTATTTTTTTTTAGCATGGTTAATTTCGTTCTTTCATTGCAAAACGTGTCCCTCAGGCCAGCACTGCTTTGCAAGGGTCATCTCCACAGGACAGATTCCTGTCGATGTTCTTGTTTAATTAGGAGGCACCCAACGACCCATCAGTGCTTTTAGGGTTGGGGCTGGGACTGAAAGTTGCAGGAAGCCGAACCATCCTTGAGGCTTGAAAGGGCGGAGCTCAAAAAGGGCCCAGGAGCTGCACAGCAGCAAGAGAAGGCCACAGGGGTGGGGGTGGGGGGGATAGGGGGGGGGCATGTTGGCAGGCTCATCAGCGAAGGAACAACAGATCAATAACTTTCTTAGCAAAGGGGTCAAATGTAAGCGATGGAGCAGCTGCAAAGCCTTGACCACCAGTGTGTGCTAGCAGCTTTTCACCATAGCTTATGCCTATGAATAAAAAAAGGGGGGTTCTGATTTTTGGCTAGCAAAGATTAACTTGGTTCTCCACTGGATGTAAAATATGATTGTTTAAACAGGTAGTCCTCAACTTATGTCAGTTGCTTAGTGACGACTGGAAGTTCTGACATACCTTCCCAGGACTACTTATTACCAGGATTTGAAGTTATGCTGGCCAATCCCCCAACTTGTAGCTATACCTTCATATTTTCAGCCCTTGGCAATCCCCCCTGCATTTCCAGCCATTTGTAGCATCCTAAAGCCAAGTCTTGACTGATGATTTACAAGGCTTCCCCTCCTCCCCCCCAAAATCAGCATTTTCTTCTGGTTTATGGCAACAAACACTCATAGCAGACAAGGGATTCGCTTAACAAGCACCACAATAAAAGTTGTAAATTCAGTTACAATCACATGACACAACTTACGTAATTCTGGGCTCCACTGTGGTCGTAAGTCAAGGGCTATCTGGGTTAGCGTGGTGGCGCAGTGGTTAGAATGTGGTACTGCAGGTTATCTCACTGCTCATTTCAGGAGTTTTGAGTCCCACCTGTTCTGACTAAGGCTTCCTAGACCGTAATTATGCACATGCTTATTTTAAAAAGAAGACTTGTTTTATTGCAATGCTGGGAATTGTTTTCGTTCCCAGCCAGTAATGAATCTCAAACAGTCCCTTGAGATTAGTACCCACCTTTCAGTTCTGTGAAGTGTTGCCAAAAACAGAAGTATCAAATCAAGTACAAAAAAAACCCAACCAAAGTCCAAAGAGCTTCAAGGATGACTCTGAACCGATCAAACTACTTTGCTTCCTGTAAAGGTTTCATCATCTTGGCCTGATCTTTATACCTTATGGGAGGGGCAATCACCTCCCAGCCTTACTCCTGAGTGGCCCCTTTTGTTTCAGCTGTTCTCACCTTCTAGCAGCTCTGTGCACATGTGCACTGGGAACAGGCTCCCCTGGATCCTCCTCTGCCTCACTGCTGCCAGACTCCAAAGGCAGCACCCACTCCCAGATGGTCCTGGTCCATCTCTGTACCAGATGCAGGACCCTCGTCCAAGTCCTCTCCAGACTTCTAGACTGGTCCCTGTTCTTCCCCACTGTCTGTTTCTGCTGCCATCTGCACCAGCTGTCAGCGAACTACAACATCACCGGCTCAAGGTTGACTCAGCTTTCCGTCCTTCCCCAGTCGGTAAAATTAGGAATCAGACTGTTGGGGGGACAATATGCTAACTCTATAAACTGCTTAGAGTGGGTTGTAAAGCACTGTGAAATGGAATATAAGTGGTATTGCTACTACATTTGTACTGTGATTACACTGATATTGGCATAGTTCATAAACACATTGATTCTGTTCCCAAATTTGCACAATGATATCCCCATAAAATAACCGAAGAGCCTGATTTGAAAAAAAAAAAAAAAGTCTTTTGGGCTTCAAGGCGGCCTTCCCATTTGACTCTTGGAGAGAAGAGGACCTCACTCAGCCCAAAGAACATCACAAAGGCAGCACCAGTCTTGGATTTCTCAAGATCATGTACAATGTGACCCTTTTAGAGCAAGGGCTGCCTCGAGTTGCTTCTGTAACTGCAGTTGCCCAGAGTGGTCCCGTCAATTCCCTTTCAGCTGTCCATCCCTGGTCCCAGAGAGGAGAGGATCCACAGAGGGCAAGGACAGAAGAATTCAGGGATTTGGAATCGTGTCTCCCGGTGGATCAGTTTCCAGGACCAGGCAAGATGAAGTGGGAGATTTCAAAGCCCAGGCATTGCTTACCTTTATGGAAAGGTTTGAGAGGTGGAGGAAGGCACTCCCCACTTCATGGCCTTTGCCCTCCAAGGAGGCATGTCCTTGAGTGGGGTGAGAGAGACAGCCACTCAGGCAAAGTTTGAGAGCCACCAGCCATTTTTTTCAGGTTTTCAGAAACCTAACCTGTCTGTCCTTCAGATGCCCATCGCCTGTCTTTGCCTTCTGCTGCTGGAGTGAGCCCAAGCAAGACACATCGCTGGAAGAGCCGCAGCTGGCTGGGTCTCTTTGCAAGTAAAGGAAGTGGCCTGCAGCATTGGGCTCTAATGGCAGTAAAAGAGCTATATTTTTAGCAGGAGGCTGGCAAGTGGGAGGAGAGCAGGTTGGCTGGAAAACGGCAGAGTCGGAAGCTCAAAGCAAAGACTGTATTGGTGAGAAGAAGGTAATGGTACGTCAACACCCTTCTTCTACTCCCAGGGCAAATGGTGCTTGGAAATCCAGCAACCGAGAGTCCTGCCAACATTTCACTTAACCACTCTGACTGCACAGGAGCCCAACTACAAACACGCTACTTAACCCAATCTTGGCCACTTTAAAACCTGCTTTTAAAATTCAGAATGAAATGCACACTTGAGCAGGTAAAGGTTTGCACGCTTCTGCAATTGGCACGGTCACCTGCTAATACATGGGAATCCAGCCATGGTCAGTTTAAGGCCTGTGGATTTCAACTTCTCCTGGCTGGGGAATTCTGGGAGTTGAAATCCACAGGTCTTAAAAGTGACCTTGGCTGGATTCCCATGCATTAGCGGGGGACCATGCCAATTGCAGAAGCATGTAAACCTTCAGCTGCTCAAATGTGTATTTCATTATGAATGTGAAGAACAGCATTAGATCAAATACTTTTAACTGGCAGTCAATAGGCTCTCAGCTTGGGAACCGTCAATGGAATCGAGGCTGCTATTAGAATCCAAGGTGTCCTTTACCTGGGCAAGGATTTCCTTTGCTGATCAGAGGAATCCGGGAGGGAGAACGCAGGGTCTTCCTATAAGGAAGTGCAGAAACTGATTTGGTTGTGTCTGGCTAGTTGGCAGAGAGTAGGGCAGATTTGCAGGACAAAGGCAGGCAAATCCCAGTTGTCCATCTGTGGTCTTCCCTGCAACATTTCACTTCAAGATATATGGATTCCAACCACTGGTTCATCTGCTGCAAGGCCAAGAGATGCTTGCAAAAAAAAAAAAAATAGCTGTACTAATCAGTGATAATTTCTGGGAGATCGATATGGGAAGATGGAGCTGCATTGCAAGGGAGGCAAGGGATGATAAAAGATAAGACTACAAAGCCAAAGACATTGCAGGGTCTTCGTGTGTCTCTCCACCAGCCCTTTCCAAAGCATGAATTTCTCCAAATATGGAGGCTGGTTGGAGAAGGAGGGAGGTCTTTGTTTGCTTCAGCCAGTCCTGAAAATCCGCCACGAAGGGGAAACAGCTTTTGGATCAAGGGATGTTGCTCTCATGAAAATGAAATGCTAGCTCTGAAACAGCCAGCTCTGTTTTTGAGATAATTCCTCTACAATTCCTGTACAAAAACAATCGACTACTGGGATCTCTTAACCACCACTAGCAAAAAAACCACTGTTTAAAAAGGAGAGCAAGGAAAAGACAACATCTACCAGGAGAATTGAGAAAGGAAGAAATTGGTCTCAAGGCACTGTGGTTCTAGGAGAACACTGGTGCAAGCGTGACTGTGAACCCAGAGTGTTACAGGGTTATGCTGCCCTCCCCATCCAACGTGTTCCTTAGAGCGTCTCATGCAGTTCATCCAAAGAAGATGTGCATCTTGGCAGGCTGAGCAGATGTCAGGGGAGGAATGGGGAGTGTGTGTGTTTGCGGGGAGCAGCCGAGTTTTCCTGTACATGGGTCCCATCCATCACAGTGAAGATACCAGAGTCTGACTGAAGTCCATGAGTCAGAGGAGAAGAAGATTCTCGTGAGCAACTTCTGGCTGAGAATTCGGTGTAATGATACCTTTTTCCTCCACGCTGACAATAAGCATAATCATTTCCCCTCCGGGCTTTCCCACAGTCTGGCCTTCTGCTACCCCATCGGAGGGTGCAGGCCACATCATCCAAGGCAGGATTCCAGATTCAGTTGAAGAACGGGTCTGCTCGCTCAAGCAAAGAGGAATCCCTTCTCTGTGCTCCTTGCCCCAGGCTTGGCAGAGATTCCCCCCTCCCCTCAAAAAAAAAAAAAAAAAAACCCTTTTAATTTTAATAAATGCTGGGGAAAGCAGCCAGGAGTGATTTGGGAAATCCACGGACAGAAACTGGCAGCTGTGCCTCTGAGCGCCTCTGGGTTTTGCTGCCATCACGGGAACGACGTGCCAGATCAAGCACAAGGTTCTGACACGTCTGTCTGGGAACGAGCAGCAGCCTCTCTGCGCAGGCTCTCCTAGCCAACCGGCAGCAGCACCAGCAAGGCCCGTCACGTCGGCGAGACTCCCTTAGGAGGCTGGTCGGGGCAGGGCATGCAGAGGGTTGTGCCCTGCCATTGGCAAGGATTCAAATGAGAGATGGAGAAGCCGAAGCCTCATGGTGCACCTGCAAGTCTGCTGTGAATGCTGGCCGTGGTTTCTCTGTGGGGAGAGAAGGTAGTTCCACGGAAGAGAGGCAGGATCTTTTTCACCTGCCCATGAACTGCACAGGGGCACTGAAAGCAAAGGGAGGGGGCGGGATCTGTTCTCAACAATAGGGCAGTGAAACCCACTCGCAAACTTCATGGTATAGGACAAGGGTCTGCAACCTGTGGCTCTGGAGCCACATGCGGCTCTTTTGGCTTCCTGTCGGCTGATCCCACCACTGGCTGACCCCCCCCCCCCGCCTCCCTGTTACTCCTCACCTGGCCTGAGAAGCTAAGGGTGATGGCGAGGGATCGAGACTGGGTCCCTATTCCAGAGCAGGTGGTGACTGGGTGGGAGTGAGTGATGTCGAGTTGGCCACGCCCACTCAGTCACACTGGTTGTTAAATTATTGGCTCCCGGTGTTTTCTGTGGAAAACGGATCCAAATGGCTCTTTTGAGTGTTTAAGGTTGCAGATCCCTGGTATAGGAAGGCAGTCAGCCTCATTCTCCCTCCCTGCCACCTGCCATGTTATAGTCCTAGCTGATGTTGATCTGGCATTAACAACCAGGAATCTCTGCCAACTGTCTAGCCAGGTGGCAGCAGCCACTTGCTGATAAACTTGCTATCTGGCAGTCCCATCTGGGACAAGAAATTGTAGGGATGGCATCCTGAAGCATGTTTGCATTTTGATGTTGGAGGCCTTTTCCCTATTTTTGTGTCCATGCCCACATTCCTCCCCAGTAGTTCTTCCAGCCTTAACCACTGCTCTGCAGAGACCCCAGGGACCCAGACTTCTGGGCCCCTCCCTCCACGAGGGCTTGGCAGAATGAATGGTGCCACCTCCTTCTCCGGTCTCCTTGAAGAAGTAGAAACAAGGCTCTGCTGCCCTCTAATGCCAGCACCTAAAGCGGCAAATATGGACTTGCTCCACAAATGCAAATAGATGACCAGGGGCAATTTTCCAACCCATGAAGCTTTTGCTTTCATATCACAGAGGTAAGAAATTTCAAAACATTTTGAAAGACTAAAATCTCTTGACAAATTCTTAACAGGACAGAATAACAGAAAGGGACATTATAGGTCATCTAGTCCAACCTCCCGCCAAAGCAGGAGCCCCTACACCATTTCTGACTGATGGCAGTCCAGTCTCTTCTTGAAAGTCTCATGTGATGAAGGCAATTTCTGTTCTATCAGTTGATTGCTGTCAGAAAATTTCTCATTTCTAGGTTGAATCTCTCCTTAATCTGTCCATTTCCACTCTTAAATAAGTTTCTCCAGTTTCTGTCCATTTCCACTCTTAAATAAGTTTGTTCAAGCAGTTCCCATCCTGCCTTCCCTTCCCTGATTACAGGGCAACAGTTACAGATAGTTCTTGACTTATGACAATAATAGAGTCCAGAATTATGATCATGCTGGCTGTTAAATGGGTCTTCCTATGAGTGCCCAACTTTACAACTTTTTTTGTGTTGGTTGTTAAATGAATGTTGCAGTTGTTAAACGAACTCATTATTTCAATGGGCATTTTTGCAGATTGCAGAACGTCCAAAACACAGTCACATGATTGCAGGGTGGAAATGGGGACTGCTGTTAAGAGCTTCAAATCCAGGTCGTAATTGTACTCAGTGAATAGTCCTTCATGGGTCTAAGTCTACATGGAGGGAAGTAAGAATTGGGTACCACAAGGTATTAGGCCCAGTACTCTTCAATATCTTCATTAATGACTTAGATGAAGGAACAGAAGGGGAATTTACCAAATTTTCAGATGATACTAAGCTGGCAAGAACAGCTAACACCCTCGATGATAGGCTGGGTGGATCTTGACAGACTTGAACATTGGGCTGACAAAATGAAGTTCAATATATAGAAAAGTAAAGTTTATACTTAGGCAAGAAAAACCAAAAGTACACATAAAGACTGGATGAACCCAGGCTTAGCAGCAGTAACTGTGAGAGGCATCTTAGAGTCTAAGTGGATAACTTAGAATAACATAAGAGCTAACACTGCAGCTCATTAAATATGAGCTAGCAGTGTGCCACGGCAGCCAAAAAACCCGATGCAATCCAAAACTACATTAACAGAGGGATACAATCAAGATCAAGGGAGGTACTGAGACCACTCTATAAAGCCTTAATAAGACCACACCTAGAGTACTGTATCCAGTTTTGGTCACCACACTATAAAAAAGATGTTGAGGCTCTAGAAAGAGTGCAGAGAAGAGCAACCAGGATGATCAAGGGACTGGAGGCTAAAACATAGGAAGAATGGTTACAGGAACTGGGCATGGCTAGTCTAGTGAAGAGAAGGACCAGGGGAGACATGATAGCAGTCTTCCAGTATTTGAAGGACTGTCACATAGAGAGGAAGGGGTCAAGCTATTTTTCAAGGCACCCAATGGCCAGACAAGGAATAATGAATGGAAATTGGATGAGATTCAACCTGGAAATAAGATAAAATTTTCTGACAGTGAGAATAATCAATCAATGGAACAGACTGCCTTCAAACTAGTGGGAGCTTTATCACTGGAGGCTTTCAAGAAGAGATTGGACTGCCATTTGTCAGAAATGCTTGGGTGGGGGTTGGACTAGATGACCTACAAGGTTCCTTCCAACTATTAATCTGCAATTTGGGCCTTTTGCTGCAGGCAGGCAGGTTATGACTAGCAGTATTCCACAATCACATGTTCATCGTTTGTTGGCTTCAAACAGCTTCTGACAAGTCAGTTCAATGGAGAAACCACTGATGTAATAGCAAATTGTGGCCACTTGATGTCTAACTTAATATGCAATGACTCATTCAGTGACTGAATGGAAAGTGATATGCTAAGTTTGTGGTGGTCACATTAATTCTTCCTTGAGGACTGCATTATTTAGCATGAACTGGGGATGGGAAGCAACGTGTTCGGTTTGTTCTCCTTCCTCTGGGGCACCAATCCACCACTGTTGATGATGGGGAGAGGTGCTGTCCACACTCTTTTTTTTTGCGGTGCTGCACAACTCAATCCTTCATTGGTTAAGAATGAGGTATCTGCAGCTTTAGATCTTCAACCCTGGCTTGCTGAATGCCATCATTCTATTCCAATGTTGGGAAGTTGAGATAGCCTGGATAGGGTACAATAGGCTTTAGCTCAATCCAAGCAGAACCATGCAGTTTGCGTGTTTGGACCATCTGATGCCAGGTACCTTCCACTGTTGGCCTCAGACCTAGTGTGTAATTTGGGGATCATCCTGGATTCATAACTTCTGCTTGAAGAGCAGAGGGCAGATGTCACTAGATGAACCTCAAATTGGGCTCCAACTGAGCCTGTTCCTGGACCAGAGGTGGCTGCTCACTGTCACTCATTTCCTTGTGACCTCTCATCTGGACTACTGCAATGCACTCTTCTTGTGGACTGCCCTTTGAAGAGCATTTAGAAGCTTCAAATTGCGATGGTTATTTTGCACATGCAACATCCATATTCTGTGAGCTGCAGTGGTTCTTCTGGGTTCAATTCAAGGTGTTACTTTTAAAGCCTTTTGTGGCTTAGGGTCAGGTTACTTGAGGGACTAACTTTCCCCAATTGTTTCCATCTGTCCAACCTAATTAGGCAGGAAGGGCATATGTCAGGTCCCATCAGTTAAAGCAGGGCTCTTCAAACTTGACAGGTTCAGGACTTGTGAACTTCAACTCCCAGAATTCCTCCTCCAGTCATGTTAGCTCAGGAATTTTGGGAGTTAAAGTCCACAAGTCTTAAACTTGCCAAGACCCTTGAGTTTAAGAAAGCTAGTTGGTGGAGCTGAGGAGACAGCTCATTTCTGCCATAATGTCCACCATGTGAAACCATCCCTCCAGAGATTAGAATGGCTCCAACCTTGCTGGTCTTCTCAGAAGTCTTGGAAGAACCTGGTTCTGGGCCTGGGACTTTGAGGATATGCAGGGCCCACCTCTTGGTTATGTTAGTGATTTGGGTTGGTGTAGCTCAGTTGCTGTGTATTTTAACCAATGTAATATTGTCCTTACTTAAAACTGTTTGCCACCCAATCACTTGTCTATGAAGGTTCTCAATTATCCAGATCATGGCTGTTCCAAAGGGGCATTTCCAAGACAGACCTGGACTTTATTTTTTTTCCCTTCAAGGAAAAAAGCCAAGAAAGTCCAGTTGCCTTTTGAAAAAGCACCTTTGGAACACCCAGTTACTTGCTGAGATGGGCAGCCATACAAACTGATTAAATTCACGATCACATTTGTGTAGTTGGTATTGATCAATTAATCACCAATAACCAAAATGTTTTATAGCTTGGTGTATTGGCAAGAACCTTAGGATGCGTATCTGACTGGAGCAAGCTAATCTGGGTTACAAAATTTTGAATGTCCATTATCTGGCAGCAAAGATGTCTTGCTGCCCATACACGGTAGATCTACATTTAAACTTCAAGACTTGTGGACTTCAACTCCCAGAATTCCTCCTCCAGTCATCCTAGCTCAGGAATTCGGGCAGTTGAAGTCCACAAGCCTTAAACTTGCCAAGTTTGAAGACCCCTGGTTTAAGAGATTATGTGAAAGAATGGGGGTGGGGTGTTGATTCAGGATAGAGGGAGGGGATCTTCAAGCCATGGTAGAAGAGATTATCTGAGTCCTGGTAAATTAGAGTGTGTAAGGAAAAGCCTGTACCTTTGAGTTAGCTGTAAATCGAAATAGAGACTGACAGCTTTCTGTTTCAACACTCTCATTGTATTGCCATTCCTTCCAAGACTCTTTCCTTGATCTTGTCTCATAAACTAAGGACATAAACTAAGGCTCAGCTGTTGCAGACAGCACCCCCTTTTTTAATTTTTGCCAACATCCATCAGCAATTGGCTGTGTCCCTGCTTTCCTTTAGAAGCCACTTCGGAAAGAGCTGGCGTGACGGAGCTTTGCCATCAAGGTAGTTTGCTTGGTTTGCCAGATGTCTGCTGCCAATGCACACGTGGCAATAGTGTGCATTGGCAAACCAAGATGTGAAGCAATATACAGTCCTCAATTTACAACAGAGCCCAAGACTGCTGTTGCTAAGCAAGACAGTCTTACCTTTCTTGCCAGTTTTTATTTTTTTAAATTAATGCAGTTAAATTTAGTAATGATTGTTAAGTGAATCTGACTTCCCCGTTGACTTTGCTTGTCAGAAGGTGGCAAAAGGGGAATCGCGAAACTGTAACTATATGCCAGTTGCCCAACGCCTGCATTTGGTTCACATCACCAGCATAGGAATGTGCAATGGTTAGAAGTGTGAAAAATGGCCATAAGTTACTTTTCTCAGGGCCCTTTAACTTCAAGTTACTAAACAAAAAGTTGTAAATCCAGGACAACCTGCACCGTTGGTTTGGAGGGGAAAAACCCCACAACAGTGTAAATAACAATTTATTATGCCCAGCACATTAGAAAAGGTAAAATGAGTCTAAACCAATGAAATTTTGCTACATGTGATTTGTTTTAAAAATACACACAAGGGCCTTGCTGCCGTGGACAGGGAAACAGCCAGTAAGGATATTTCATGGGTATTTTCATTCTCTTACAGAAATTAAGAATGAGTGAATCCTTTGTTTTGTTTTTTTTTAAGGTACGTATCTGAATAAACAGGTGTCAGCTCCAGCACCTCTATGACTCTGAACAGCAAGGCACAATCCAGGAGTATAAAAACATTAATAGCAATAGCACTTAGAGTTATATATGGCTTCACAGTGCTTTTACAGCCATCTCTAAGCGGTTTACAGAGTTAGCCTTTCCCCCCCAGCAATCTGGGTCCTCATTTTACCCATCTCAGAAGGACAGAAGGCTGAATCAACCTTGAAGCCAGTAAGGATTGAACTCCTGGCAGTGGGCACAGTCAGCCTGCAATAGTGTTTTCTAGCTGTGGATGGATGGATGGATGGAAGGAAGGAAGGGCAATAGCACTTAGGCTTATATACCGCTTCACAATGCATTTACAGCCCTTTCTAAGCGGTTTACAGTCAGCCTCTTGCCCCCAACAATCTGGGTCCTCATTTGACCCACCTCAGAAGGACGGAAGGCTGAATCAACCTTGAGCCTGGTGAGATTTGATCTGACAAATTGTGGGCAGCCAGCAGGCAGAAGGAACTTGCGGTACTGAACTCTAACCACTCTCAGCCCAACTGTGGCAAAAAAAAGTTGTAAAATCAGATGAGACTCATTTAACAACTGCCATCATAAGTCGAGGACTCTCTGTACAATTGGAAGGCTTAATTTAATGAATCACTACAATTCCTCTCTTCCTCCCGACTCACCTCCAAAATATGAATGTTGATTTCAAAATTTGATCCCATGCAAAGTGCTCTCTTCCATTTTGAAGTACTTTTGGTAGCACTCTCTCCTGAATGTCTTTTAGAAATTGTAGGACAGCTGAACTCTGCGTGACCGAGACCATGACTCTTAAAAAATACCTCTTCATGCTTTTCTTAGCAAATGAAGCTGGCAAGACATGCTTTTAACACAGAAGTGTCCAACCTTGGTAACTTTTAAGACTTCCAGAATTCCCCAGCCAGCATGTTGAAGTGCACAGATCTTAAAGTTGGCAAAATTGGACATTCTTGCCATACAGACCAAGCAGTGAAAAAGCACTTACAATAGGTCACCAGCCATGTGCAAATACAGTGGCAAGAGATGTTCAGACAGATTTCACCTCCTGGAGTCCCATGACTCCATTGCTGGTACGCAACAGTCAGGGTTCCCTTAGGAAGCGTGCAATGCACAAATGATCAAAGAGGTGGTCTGGAGGGAATCAACTGACCAGCAACTGGGGCTTATCCCAGCACCAACAGTGAGTCCATGACTGGAATAGAAGAGAGCAATGGCTATCTGTCCAAAGGCTGCCAATATCATCTGGCTGGCCACAGAAGGAAGTAGATGATAGGCTAGAGAAGCCTTGACCTGACTAAGCAATGTTCCATGCTTTAAAAAAAAAGTAGAACAGGAAATATTTGACTGGCAAGAAACGCCCCACTACTATCCCTGCCTTTGTATTTCTTAATGTTTACTGATAGGACAGTTTCAGTGCAAGAATGCTCTATAATCACCTCAGGCCTTTTCCCTGCACATAAAGGTTCTTGTTTCAAGCAACTACTACACAGGAGACGACACAGGAAATACCATCCAGTGTGCATGTGAGCCTTGTTAACTCGCATCCCTCATGGTTTTGTAAAACGTTTCATAATATTTATTAGTCAGAAAAGATGCTGCCAAACTATGAGTGTTATATACCTCCTTTCCCCCCCCCCATTCTCTTTCTTCAAAAGGATAATCCCTTCCATGTCTCCAAGTGTTAGCTGAAATCATTTCAAGAGTTTCAACTCCTTCCTCTACAGAAGTGTTTCTCAACCTTGGCTGCCAGGCCCACTTCAACTCCCAGAATTTCCCAGCCAGACATGAGGAATTCTGGGAGTTGAAGTTCACACATCTTAAAGTTTCCAAGGTTGAGAAACCACTGCTGTACTGTACCCAATAGAGTGTTTCCTGAAGCTGTTAAAAACTCCTTTCTCCTATAAAGATTTACAGGATTGCCTGCCGTCAAGATCCTACAGCCCTGCAGTGTTTTCTATGGAGACTGGGGGAAAGAGAGCAGAGGAAGTTTTGATTACAGACCTTGTGTTTTTTTGCTAAGCTGCAAATTCTTACAAATGCAGACACACACACACACACACACACACACACACCCCAACAAGTCCTCAGGCAGCCCAGAATATTGACAAGAAATACTCATAAGACTGGGTGGTTGTTACAGCTCTTAAACTGCTCCACAAAGTAGGCTGACAGAAATTGAGAGTATAAAAATAAGATATTTTCCTTACCAAAGCGAAACCAAACCAAAAGAAATGGTAAAAAAGACATACAAAGCTCAGGGCCGGCCTGACTGCATGATTCTCAAGCCCCATGCTCCAGCATGCTCCGTGACCCAGTGAGGAAACGCTTCTCCTGCAGGGCATGCAGCTGATGCGGCCTCTCGGAGCAGTCTCAGGTGGCCCTCAACAATGCTGGGAGCTACTGATCTCCATTACCTCTGCACCTCGCCCTCAGTTCAGCTTCAGATCAGCCTCTCTGGCGGCAGAGTACGAGTAAGCTTTCCCCAGCACCAGGCGGTCCCGTAGGAGTTTGAAGAAAGCATAGTAGTTGCTGAAGAGGATCAGGGCCAGCGAGATGGTCTGGTGCCACTTCTCGGAGATCACCAGTGAGTAGAGCTGATAGAAGATGATGGCCCCCTCAAGGAGGAGCAGGATGTTCAAGATCCGCAGAGGCTTGCTGAAAAAAAACTAGAGGGAAGAGAGGTTCCTTTGGGTGAATACCTGGCAGCTCCTGAGGCCCAGTGAAGGTCCGGACTTCACAAAGATACTGATTTCAATCCAGGAATCAGAGTAAAATTATATTATTTAACATTCACACATTTCTTACTTTATTTTATTTTATTTTATTTTATTTTATTTTATTTTATTTTATTTTATTTTATTTTATTTTATTTTATTTTATTTTATTTATACCCAATGTTTTGCTCTCGTGAGCATTCAAACCGACTTGCCAAACCAAAACAGAACCTAAAAAGTTAAAAGTGCAGAGTAAATATCTCAAATCTTCATCAGATCTTTTGCTAGTCTCATCTTGAACCTCACAAAATTGCAAAAAGGGAAATAGAACTGCAGCCACTTTTGAGGGGGAGCAAAGCTCTTAAAAATACAAATTGTTTTTTATTTAATCAGTGCTGAGTTGCTCTCTTGGCTGTCAGAGCGGGGCTGAAAAACTCTGGATGACAATACAGGAAAAGGGCACAGAGGAGAAGTTTGGGGAAACAGTGGCAGTGCCCAACAGAGAAATACCAAGGTGCGTTCTAAGTTATGGGCAACTGTGTTTACTGACAGGGGTTTATTTTGTCAACAGAGAGCATCCTTCAACTTTCTAGCCTGTGGTTTTCAGACCAGCTGCAAGAGTAATGGGCAAATAGTCCAGAAAAAAAACTTTACTGATAAAGTTTTTTTGCCATTTTTGCCAACACAGCAGGGAGATGCAGGACAGCCTTCACTTTCATACAGTTTTCCTGGAACTCCCCATTCTTAAGAACCCTCTGTTGTTAACAGCGGCATCACTGGCCCTGTGCTCTGGGCGCCTCTATCAATTAGAAAAGTTATAGCCCAGCCTTTCTGGTGATGGCAGAATTAAGTTCCCATTTCCTCTTCTTTAGGCAAATGACAAATGTCTTGGCATGCTTTTAAATTAATGTTCCAGGCTCCAAATTGAAAAATACCCAAAAATAAATAATAAAGTAAGAATAGAGGCTGTAGAAAATTCCCAATAACACTTTTCCTGGCTGGAGAGCCAATGAAAAGAACATCATCTTCTTTTCACACAGGGCTTGGAGGCTTATAGGCGAAAGCTACCTCTGCAACACCCAGAATCCTTTTGGGCTACAAGCTAAGCAAACTGGAGCCTGGTTAATTTTTGGTTGGGAGACCACCAGGAAATCCTAGGGCAGTGATGGCGAACCTTTTCAGCACCAACTGTCCAAACCGGAACACACATGTGTGCATGTCGGAGTACCAAAAACCAGCTGGCTGTTGCGTGCATGTCTGTTTTTTAGCCATTTTTGGTTGTTTTTAGGCCCTTTTCAAACCATTCTGGGTCCTTTTCAGGCCATTTTTTGGGTTTTTTCCCAGACCATTTTTTGGGTCCTTTTCAGGCCCGAAAATGGCCCAACCCTAGTTTTGGGCTATTTTCCGGCACCCCAGAAGCCAGAAGAGCAGCTGGCGGTGGTGCACATCCCCACAGAGGGCTCTGTGTGCCACCTCTCTGGCACACGTGCCATAGGTTCCCCATCACGGTCCCAGGGATCGTAGGGTGCTTTTAAAAAAAACTCCCTTAGCAAACCACCGGCTGCACTCATGCAGTCACTGGAGACCAAACCACTGTGGAGGAAGGGCCGGACAAGAGGGCAGCCATCCACGGTCAAATGTTTGTACAAGAAAGCAGCTTACGTGAAAGCGGAAGTGGGAGACATCTGAAGGCACCGCCACATTGGAGTGGCCCACTGCTTTGTAGACGTTTTTGCTGTGTTTCACTAGTACCCCCTGTGGCCACAGACATTCATCCGTCCACCTGCAAAATACATGCAACAGGGACCTGATGGATGGAGCAGAAGGAGGGGCTGGGCCTTTCCCAGTGGCTAACCCTCCCCTTTGGTGGCACTGACTTCCAAGGGGGAGGACAGAGGACTGCCAAGCAGCACAGGGCTTGTTTTCTTACTGAGAGATGCTGGGTAGGAATTTAACATTGGAAAGGAATATATCTATATATAGAGAGAAAGATACAGTCATTGAGAGGAGTCGGGGAGGGAGTGAGAAGGGTAGTAGATTGTCTTTCAGATTAAAAATCCTGGACTATAGAGCAGGAAGGGGTGTCAAACTCAAGGCCCAGGGCCAGATCTGGCCCGCAGGGTTGCCTTGGAAACATCAAAGGACCAGTCCATGGTCCCTCTGGTAGCAAAAATGGTGCTCGGAAGGGCCACACACCACCTTCCCAAGCTCCGTTTTCACTGGCAGAGCACTGCAGGAGGCCGTCACAAACAAAAATGGAGCTTGGAACTGTGGGGTCCCGTTGCCTTGGGAGCTTGAGAGCCAGCCTAGGCACTTGCCCTCTACTGCCTAGGACTCTGGACAGCCTGCGCCACCATCCAGGATCCTCCGTGTGGCCTGAGAGGGACAAGGCTCCGGTGCTCACCCTGGTTTCGCCTTCCTCCGCTGGAAACAGTGGAATCCCCCAGCACCACCCAGGCCATCATAGGCGTCCCCAACCCGAGCAATGTTGAGCTGGCCTCGGCCACCCGAGTTACTTAACTACTGACCGATCCCTTCACAACTCCAGGCAGTCCTTGAATCACAACCACAACTGAGCCCAAAATATCTGTTGCCAAGTGAAACATTTGTTAAATAGGTGTGATCCATTTTATGACTTTTCTCTTCACAGGTCTTAAGTGAATCATGGCATTTGTTAACAGTAACATGACTGTTAAGCGACTCTTCATTCCCCATCAACCTCGCTGGTCAAGAGATTGCAAGAGGGGATCACGGGGGCCTGGGACACTGCATTCCTTGACCGAAGATCGGCACACTTCTTCTATCTGGGATGGCCGTCCTCTTCCACCGAGCATGCAGCTTCGGGAGGGACGCCTATGCAGTGGTGAAGGAGGAAGGGGACATCCGCCTAGCCAGCCAGATCGTCCGAATCAACCCTGGTGATCAATGGGGTGACAGATGTTGCAGCCAAATCGACCTCACATCCAGGGACACTGCAACCGTCATACATGGGAGTCAGCTGCCCGGCATCTGAATTTTGATGATGTGACCATGGAGATGCTGCAATAGTCATCATTACGCCCCTTTTTTCAGTGTAGTTTTAACGCTGAATGGTCACTAAATGAACTGTTGTAAGTTGAGGACTACCCGCATTTGAAGTTACAATCTATCTCCACTGGGGGTCCTGACAACTGCCCCCTCGCAGTCACATGGCACGCCGGGGCACTTGGGATCGTTCCCACATTTAGAGTCTTTGGCTGCATCCTGTAGTCACGTGACTATATTTTATGAAAGTTTTCCTGGAAACCAGCATTTCTGGTTTCTGGCAAAATTGTCCCACAGTGAACCATTAGTTTGTATTAACAATCATGGCAGCCACTTAACAACCGCCACAAAAAAAGGGTCATAACATTGGGTCGGTCAAATGGTTGACCCGTTTTACAATCATCATGATTTATGACCGTGATGGGCAGGTTCTATAATGGTCACAAATCGAGGACTGCCTGTATTGCATTGAGATACAATGTCCTGCAAATCTAGAGCAACACACTGAAATTAAGCAATTCCTCAAGACAAACGGGTACAGGAAGTGAACTCATGTTATAGATACGAACCTGCAAAATACAGAACTGTGCTGGCCAGAGATGGAACACAAGTGCAGCCACTGCACAATTTCTAATGTCACAGAAAGCTTCCTTTTATGGTAGCCACTTCCCAATCCCACCCCAAATTGGACATTATGGGCCTTTTACAGCAGACCCAATACCAGAAGGCTCCTCAGATTTAGTTGGCGCTTTTCAAAGGATCCTTGGATGGGCCATAACAACCCCACAGAAAATGGGAAAAGAGGGAAGAGAGGCTAGGAGCAGGTGGAGGAGGACCGGGCCTTTATGCCAGCTTGTAAGGCCCCAAGTAGCATTTAGCTAGTTGAACACTTAAAAATGGTTAAAATATTTCTAAAAAGGAGACACCAGATTAGACCAAACTTAAGATGCCTGTTACTTTTTACCCCACTGCTTAAGGCAGCATTCTGTACCTCCAGGCTGCAGCTGACAATTCTGAGAATTGGGAACTGACAAGTTTAGGAAGGCTGCTTCGTACAAATGGAGTCTCTGGCTGTCTAAAAGGACAGAGAAATTGAATTTTGAAAGATGGAGGCCACTCACTGATGCTGCAGTACGTTGGAGCAAAGAGACGGGTCGACCTTCTGCCAGCAGCCCAGATGTGCAGCAGCCTTGTGTAGGAGGTCGCAGTAGCGGGCAGGCAGCAAGTGCTGCATGAGGATGACAGACGTGCTGATGGAGACCAACAGGAACAACTCGCACGACCACTGCTTGTCGTAATACTGAGTGCTCTGTGGGAAAAGGTCAGGAACAAACAGGGGAAAAAATGAGGTCCACAGCTGTACTTTCCAAACTAGGCTTGCATTTCCCAAAGTATCCAGATCATCCAAGGGACAGCTCTTTGATGAGTGGGAAACGGGAATTATTTGCGGAAGTCTACAGCATTGGGCTTGATCCAGCAAGGCTATCCAACTTCTTTATTACATGGTGGTTCTGGGGACCAGAATAGGTCAAGTATGTTCGATTTTAACATCTGATCTGGAGGATGATTTTGAAATAGACTTATAAATAAAACCAAAAAAAGCATTTACTGTGTTGTAAAATGTGATAAAATATGTGAATCATCTCAAACTTTGTCTCCATAAAAAGGGTGTCCAACTTTGGTACCTTTAAGATTTATGACCTTCAACAGAGTGGAGTTTAAATCCACAAGCCCTAAAGTTTCTAAGATTGGACACCCCTGCCCTAAAACGTATTGTTTTATACAATAATTTGCACAACCAATTTGTACAACCTTGCCCAAGGCACAAAACTAAGACACTGTTGAACTAACTTTCAATAGTGGTGGGTTTGAGCAAATCTGACATCCTTTTCTGGTTAACAGAGAAACAGTGTTGGAAGGGACCTGGTAGGTCATCTAGTCCAATTCCACCCCCCCCCCCAAAGCAGGAGACCCTACACCATTTCTAACAAATGGCAGTCCATGACTGCGTCATAACGCCATGGTCTCAACCCATATCTGAGATCCCTAAATTTATGGTGCTGAAGAAAAATAGAATAGGATAAAACCTCCTTATTCTGAACTACACAGAAGAAATGAGTAACTACTAGAAGAAAGTGACAGTGTATTTATGGGGCCGAATGCATGAGGTTAAATGAGTTATGTAAATACGTCAAAATTCCCTTTTAGAAAGGGAGGAGAGCAATTCCCTTTCAGAATTGGTTCAACCTTGAGTGAGAGGTCTGCCCTCCCCGCCCCACAAGTGGATTGTCCTGCAGGAGCCCCATTCTACAACCACCTACCTTCACAAACCACACTGGTACAAAGGCCACATAATAGGCGCTGAGCATGGAACTTAGCAGCACCTCCTTCATGCGCCAGTTGAAATCCACTTTCAGATACTCCACTTCATTGCGGATCAGATCTGGGGAGAGACAGCAGGCATGGGTGGGCATAGTCTCCATGCTGTAGAGCTGCCGAGTGTGCTGCTTCCAAGTCTCCTTGAGAACAGAGAGGTAGTCCTTTCCCCGCAAGCTGACATCCCCTGTGTCACGAGGGCCAATGCTGGCCACAGGAGAGAAGCCGCTGCTCTTGCGGAAATCGCAGTTCAGCTGTAGGAAGGGGATGTACATGCCAAACCTTGGGAAAGGAGAACAATTCTGAAGTAACTTTTATGAAGATATATTCATCATCCAGGTTACTTTCTAAACACTGAGTAGCTTATAATCTAACTGGTATTCATTTTAGAGTTCTCACAGAAATTAACATGAATTCGCTGCCACGAAGAATACTGTAAATCAAGTCAAGTGAGAGACTGGGAAGAGGCCTACTTAATGTCAGAGATTTGTTTAAAATAATTTAAAGAAATTACAAGTAACATAATGCAATGCTTACTCTGGTGTAGATAGAATAACTTATTAAAATACAGTCATCAAATATCCAGAAGAGGACAACTATGCCATCACTGGCCACTGACCAAAACAACTGGATATTAAAGTAATAGAAACCCAAAATCATTTGGAGGACTACAAATGCTTTGTTCTTTAATACAGGTGGTCCTCAGTTAATGACAGCACCTGGGTCTGGAATTTCTGTCGCTAAACAATGCAGTCATAAACTGTGACATCACATGACAGCCTAGCAATAGCAGGTCCAACTCTTCTTGGTTGCTGTCCTTAAAAGAATCCAGAGCAATCATTAAGCAAGGATATCACTTGGTCACCACTTGTGACTTCCTATCTGCTTCCCCATTGAATTTGCTTGTAAGAAGTCAGAAAAGGTCACCAATAATGATTATGTGACTTCTGGAGGCTGTGACATAATAGCAAGCTGGGCACTGAGAACTAGCATAAGAACCACTTGTTCAGTGCCATCACAAGCTTGACTAGTTGCTGAACAAGTCATTAAGTGTATGTATCTGTGAAAGAACAAAATTAGTTAAAGCTAGATTCTGCCTCCATATATTTTGGATGTACAAAACTGTCAACAAGATTTGAACAAGTATGAACAAAGAGAAACATTAAATTGGATTATATTGTATAATAAGATTTTCATTTTTTTAATGTGTGCCAGTGTTGTCACACAAAAAAAGTGTCAATAAAGGTTCTTATATTTTTTTTCCAATTTCCTCACTGAAAATAGCAAATTTAGCGCCAGGGCCCGAATGCAATTAAGAGTCTCAAAGCCATCTGGCAGTAAAAATTTATTTATCTTTTATTAGGAATACCATGCCAGCCTTACCTAGATGAAGCCAACTGTGATTTCACCCACTTCACGCCTCACTTCTGACCCTGTTTCCCCTCCCCAACAAGGTAATTACAAGGGTTGTGGAGGTCACTCCCTCCAGGCATTGCTGATATCCGTGGGAGATGGCCTTGACTTGCTCAGCTAGATTACATTTAGGTATGACTGAGGATTAAATTCCTGGGTGCAGCTGCGATTTCCCATCCCCCTGCCTATGGCAACTCAAGAGCAAGTCAGGGAAGCTTCACGAGTTGACACTTAGCAGGCAAGTAACAGATAAAGTATTGCTATCTTCCTGACTAAAATGGATTTAAACACCTGAAACAGCTATGAATAAATGAATAGTTCTATGAAAGATGTAGGGCCCTTCTGAAGTTGTTCATCAATGCCCTAAAATTACAGATCATCAGTAGAACAATGGAATATTCTGACAATGCCTTATTGATAATTCCCTCATATTCTCTGTCAGGGGTTGTAGGGAACTCCAAGAATGCAACAACTGGTGCATGTGGGCATTCAAGCAGCAAATAAAAAATTACAATCTTCCTAATTTCATACACGCATGAAACAGACTTGCAGCTGCTCTAACGAAGAGATTCCTATCTTAAAGCTTTTTAGAAAGTAAACTGGAAAGACAACCAATACTGTAATGCTATGAGCATACAAAACTGGATGTGACGTGACAAGAATGCTATGGCTAATACTCTACGAGGCAACAGCATTCTAGTCACCATGCACCTCCGATCTGCCATTGCAGTTAAGGTAATGAACCAGAAACCAAGAGACCATGAGTTCTAGCCCTCTCTTAGGTGTGAAAGCCTGCTGGGTGACTGAGCAAATCTCATTCCTTTGGCCCAATCCACCTCACAGGATAGTTGTCGTGGGGAAAATAAAAGGTAACATGAGGTATGTAATGTGTAATGATGACACTGGGTGAACAATCACGGTGGCGCAGTGGTTAGAATGCAGCATTGTAGGTTAATTCTGCTGACCGCCAGCAATTTGATTCTTGCTGGCTCAAGGTTGACTTAGCCTTCCATCCTTCCGAGGTCTGTAAAATGAGGACCCAGATTGTTAGGGGCAAGAGGCTGACCGTAAACCACTTAGAGGGAGCTGTAAAGCACTGTGAAGTGGTATATAAATCTCAGTGCTACTGATATTAGTATGCTGGTGATATCCAGCTTTGTAGGAGGTGTGGTGGCACAGTGGTTAGAATGCAGTACTGCAAGCTAACTCACTGCTCGCTTCAGGAGTTTGATTCTGAGCAGCTCAAGGTTGACTCAGTTTTTCAGCCTTCCGAGGTTGGTAAAATGAGGACCCAGATTTTGGGGGTCAATATGCTAACATTGTAAACCACTTAAAGAGTGCTGTAAAGCACTGTAAAGCGTTATACATGTCTAGGTGCTGTTGTATTTAAGCTCCAGGGTGGCCAAGTGATGCCATGGACTGTAAAAGTATCAATGGGGAAAACAGGCTGCAACTCAACAATGACAAAACCATATGGCTGTTGAGTCTTAATGCTTCCTGGATCCAGGGCATTCCAGTCTTTAGTTTTAGATTGTTGCACTACACCAAGAAGAATTGGTACAGAATCTTTGTACTATTCCATTTTGTTCTCCAGTAGAATCCTCTCCAGGACCAGTTAACAGTCACTCATGCATCAGATATGTCCCAGGTGGAGTACTGCAATGTGCTCCATATGGAACTGTCTTTGAAGATCATCTGGAAGCTGCAACTAGTTCAAAATACTTCAGCACAGAAGTTACAGGTGCATTTCAGTAAATCCATGTTATACCTCTGCTCCATGGACAGACTGGTTTCAGTGTGCTTCTGGGTGGAATTCAACTATCATACACCTAGCTAATGTATGTCACCTAGAGTTAGCCAAAAATGAAGGTGGGATGATACGACTACTACTTCAAAAAGGATATTAAAAAACACAAAACATTTTTTTAAATTAAATGGCATTAGCTTTCATGAGCACACAAAAGCCTTTTAATAACATTTGTTAGCTGGAAAAAGTGCTACTGGATTCTTGACTTTTAATAATGAGATTGTTTCATTTTGGGAGTATTTCAGAACCAGAAGGAAGCAGAAAGATGGGAACTGGCAGCCTGTTTGGTCTAGTGGTGAATTCACCAGGCTAGAAATAAGGAGGCTTATTTCTGTGAGTTCCCTAGTCCTGCCTTAGAAGCCAATTGGGTCAGTATGGGCCAGTCACCATCACACTAAGTTCTAATCCCACCTTAGGCATGAAAGCCAGGTGAGTTTGGGCCAACCTTGAATTGTTCATAAAAATAATAAAGGAACAATCAAGTCCTCTTTGTTGGTACTTACGGATAACATAGGAACAAAAGGTTCAGGAGTGAGTATGATCGGAAGAGGTGAATGATAGATTGGCACAGGCTCCAGCCTGCACCAGTTAGGACAGCAAAGCGCATGGTGACAAGGAAGATGGAGCGCGGCAAGGAGACCTTGCCCGTATGAGAAGCCTAAAGGAACAACAACAAAAAAGCAAACAAGGATATGACTACTTCTGGTTAGGAGGAGAAGAGCAAGGCTTTGCACCTGCTGGCCAGGCAAGGCTGGCTGGCTGATTGGGGAGGGGGCAATCATTAGGTGGCTGCTGCTGCTTCAGTAGGTAGGACAAGAAGAAAACAGCTTCTGTCCCCTTCCCCTGCCACCAGCAGCTTAAATGCTCCAACTAAATCAGCGACTGAACTCACTCTCTTCTCATACGCAAACACACACAGAGTTTGGAGACCTCCCCTCCTCTCTCCCTCTCTCTCTCTACAGGGACAGTTGCGGTGCTTTGGTGTCTGTCTGGCAGGGCGCTCAAGTAAGCCAGTGGGGGGCATGGGGAGCGGGTGGCTCCGCACTTCACCCCACCTTGCTTCGTACTCCACCACCCTGCTCAGGTGGCTCCTGCCTCCCATGCCGCTGCCCGCAGCTTGGCTGAAGATCGCTCTCTCTCCCATACACAAACAGAGAGAGTTTGGAGAGGCCTCCTCGTTTCTCTCTGCAGCGGCAGTTGCAGAGCTTCAGTGCTTGGCTGGCAGGGCACTCAGGTGACTGGCAGTTCTGCCCCCCCCCCCCAATCTTACTTCATACTCCACCCCCCACAGCCTCGCTTTGTGGCCGTCACACCAGTGCAGTGCTCAGTCTCCTACTAGATCATGGAGACGAGCAAGGAGAAGTGGTGAAGAATGAAGCGATGTGAAGGGAGGTGGAGGATGAAGCAAGGCAGGGGGTGTAGAGCTGCCCCACCCACCCCGCCCCGCCCCACCTTACCTGAGGGCCCTTCAACCAGGCCAAACATTCACCCCCACCCAGGGTAGCCACATCCCTCTTCACTAACCTTTCCAGCTCCTTTTGCCGCTGCCACGTGTAGAGCAACTAAAGTCATCTATGGGACTATGGTTAAAAAAACATAGTTCAGACCTTCCAACTTCTCACACAAAAAAAAAGAAAAAAGATCTTGCGAGGTTGGAAGGCCTGAAAGATTTTAACGACAGTCCCACAGATTTTAGTTGCTCTGCACGTGGCGAGAGAGCTGGGCCTGTGCGTGCGCAGGCATGCTGGGATGGTGTGGGCTGGGCTGAAGTGATGCGGGCCGGACCTTTAACAGATTCCAGGATAGGCACGCAGGCCGGATTTCGCCTCATCACGGACTGCATCCGGCCCGCGGGCCTCAAGTTTGACACTCCTGGTTTATTATGGAATGGAAGCAACACTTCCTTCCTGCTGCTAGGCATTTTGTGGAAAGTTCCTGGAACTAGAGAAAGCCACTGAGGGCAGCGTTGTTCTTGACATAGTAAGAAGCAGCCAACGCATTATCGGAAACAGCAATTTCCTACATCTCTGACGGTCAACTTTACCTCTTTCACTTCCTTCACAATAGCAATTATCAATCTTCTTGCCAGAACAATAGTGGTCACTGCCAGGACATTGAAATCAATGAGATGAAAATTCTGCAGGAAGGAAAGACAAGACTATGGTTACCTTAGGAGCAGCAATCTCACAAATGCCGAAAGGCAAGAAGAATTCCCAGAGAGCCGTAGGAGAAATAGGAAAATAAAGTCGTGAGTATACAGGTAATCCTTGATTTATGACCATAATTGGGACAAGAATCTCTACTGCTAAGCAAGTGGCTATTAAGAGAATTCTGTCCAATTTTTCAAGCCTTTTTATGGTTATTTAGTGTATCATTGCTGTTATTAAGTGAATCACATAATCTTAAATTAATCAAGTTTCCTCCTCAAAGCTGCCAAAATTGGGATTACAGTTGGGATTAAATACTGGATTACAGAGTCAGCAAAGATTTCTGAACATACTTCCTATATAATTGAGCTCACAAACGTGGGAACAAATGTGTAACATTTGTAAATGTTATTATCTCATTATAATGGTTGGCATATTTTATGAAGTGCACTAGAGTTTATGCTGTAATGTAGTTGCTGGGCGTGAGGATGCACACTCCAATGGGTGCAGCCTCAGGCTTTTCCTCAACTACTGCTTTTCTGTAACATCCTTCAAATTAACATTAATAGTTTTTTAAATGACTAAGCCCAGACAATATAGAACAGGGTTTAGCTGGAGAATTCTAGGATTCAAGTCCACGCAACTTAAAGTAGTCAAGGTTGAGAAACACTGGCACAGAAGGTTAATATTAACTGAAGGGACTAGATTTAAGAAAAATATAGTAGCTTTCACTTGCCATGTCATGTGCAGCCCTTATCTATTCCGCAAGACTCACAGCAGATCCTGTTGTAAATTACACTTCCATACTCTTTTTATATATATATATTTAAAAATAAAAAAATAAAAAAGCTAGGAAAAAGGAGGATAGCATTACCACCAGATGGATTTGCAACTGGATGACAAATCGTACTCAATGAGTAGCCCTTAATGGGTCTCAGTCTACATGGATGGAAGTAAGCAGTGGGATGCCACAAGGTTCTGTCTTAGGCCCAGGACTCTTCAATATCTTCATTAACGACATAGATGGGGGAATAGAAGGGGAACTTACCAAATTTGCAGATGATACTAAGCTGGCAGGAATAGCCAATACCCTAGAAGATAGCTCAAGATCCATATGGATCTTGACAGACTTGAACCCTGGGCCGTATCTAACAAAATTAAATTCAGTGTAGAGAAAAGTAAAGTCCTACACTTAGGCAAGAAAAACTAAAAGTACACATACAGACTGGGTGAAACCATGCTCAATAACAGTAACTGTGAGAGGAATCTTGGAGTCTTAGCGAACAACCAGTTAAATATGAGGAGTGTGGGGCGGAAGCCAAAAAAGCCAATGCAATCCTAACTTGCATTAAACAGAGGGATACAATCAAGATCAAGGGAGGTACTAATACCACTCTATAAAGCCTTAATAAGACCAGACCTAGAATACTGCATCCAGTTTTGTTCACCACACCATAAAAAAATGTTGAGACTCTAGAAAAAGTATAGAGAAGAGCAACCAGGATGATTAGGGGACTGGAGACTAAAACATATGATGAACATACAGGAACTGGGCTTGGATAATCTAGTGAAGAGAAGGACCAGGGGAGACATGATAGCAATGTTCCAATATTTGAGGGGCTGCCACAGAGAAGAAGGGGTCAAGCTACTGTCCAAGGCACCTGAAGACCAAACAAGGCATAATGGATGGAAACTGATCCAGGAGAGATTCAACCTAGAAATAAGGAGACATTTTCTGACAGTGAGAATCAATGGAACAGAAGTTGCCTTTGGAAGTTGTGGGAGCTTCATCACTGGAGGCTTTCAAGACTGGACTGCCATTTGTCAGAAATGGTGGCAGGTCTCCTGCTTGGGTGGGGGAGTTGGACTAGATGACCTACAAGGTCCCTTCCAACTCTGTTAATCTAATCTAAATGTGACTTTAAGATCTTGCAAATAGGCAATCAGATATAAAATACGCACCAATGAAGTATGGGAGGGAGGGTGAGATGGTGGGTACCACCACACTGTTTTGTAGATGTTTATGTAGTGGACAAAGAGAGCAATAAGATGACAAAAGAACAGCTGGAGTTCAAACAAGATGTTCCTCTCAATGGGCAGCTCTGGGATCTTGCAGTGCTGGAGTGGAACCACTGTTTGGGTTGCCAAAGGAGGGCTGGAAAGGCCGGTCCCTGAACCACTCCTGCAAGAGGAAAACAGAGTAAGTCAACTAAACAAAGAGGTTCATCATGTGCCTTACTCTGAAGGAGATAATTCCCAATGGCCCAATTGATAAGTGAACACCACATGATCACTTTAAGCGAAGTTTATTTGAACAACAGAGTGGGGTAAAAAACAGTCTTTACCTTGAGGATTCAAATAAACTGTATAATAAATGCTGGCCAATAATATCAAATGCCATTCTTATTATTGATAATGCGGATTAAACTTTCTGCTTACAGTGAGCCTACAGTTAATAAAATGGAGGTTTGCACAAGCCAGACTTTGTGGCTGTTACTTCCTAGTTACCTTGGAGGAATATGCCCTGTTTGAAAATATTTCTGAGCAAGCCTCTGTAACTGTTTGAGCAAGTGATTAGAGAGGCTTATGTGCATTCAGGAATGTTGGTAATTTTCTATTTTACTTATTCAACTTCCAGAAATGTAATTTGGTCTGACAGGTAGTCCTCAACTTATGACAACTGAGCCCAAAATTTTTGTTGCTAAGCAAGACGTGTTGAACGAGTTTTGCCCCATATAACGACCTTTCTTGCCACTGTTGTTAAATGAATCACCACAGAAGTTAGTAACATGATTGTTAAGTGAACCAGGCTTCCTCACTGACCTTGTCAGAAGATGGCAAAAGGGAATCCTGACATGACCCTGGAACACTGCAACCATTATACACATGAGCTGGTTGCCAAGCAGCTGAATTCTGATTACGTGACCATGGAGGACACATTTCTGAAAAGTCATAGGTCACTTTTTTCTAGTGCCATTGTAACTTTGAATAGTCACTAAATGAACTGTTGTAAGTCGAGGACTGCTTACATTTGTACAAATCTGTTTTGCACACAACTCCTTCCCCTATTTCATTAACATCTCCATGTCCAATCTGTTTGTTCTTTGCTCATGCCATGAAAATGCCCTCTAAAAGGCTGCTTAGAGCAGGGTTGTCAAACTCAAGGCCTGCGGGATAGATTCGGTCTCCGATGTGCTCAGATCCGGCCTGCATGGCTGTCCTGGAAATGGAAAGGGGCCTGGCCTGCCTCGCTTCTGTCCATCCCATCCCATCCCTACTTGCATGTGTGTATCAGGCAGCAGGTGAACTTGCACAGAGCCCGACCCACGTCATCCCAGCAGGCATGAAGGTGCGCATGAGGCAGGCATACATGTGCACGCCAGGATGGACTGGGCCTGTGTGCACTGCGCCTGCCTCCTATGCCTTTCAGGTGTGTGTAGAGGTTGGGGGGAAGGTGTGTAGCACAGGGGCTCCGCAGCTGGCCCTCCAAGGAGCAGGTATGGCGGTGCTGGCACCAACAGCAGTCAATCAGGGAGGACACGCAGGTGATGCGGATCAACACATCAACAGATGTGCCTGCTCCATCCCATGTGGCTGGGACAGGGCAGGTGGCTGTCCAGGCCTGACTGTGTGCCTCTCCCCTGCGCCTCTGCCTCCAGCTACTTCCGTGGCAGGCCAAGAAAAGGCGAGGAGCAGCTGCTCCCAGACACCATCATCCCACCTACTCTTCCTGACTGTTTTGGTTCGCAGTTGGAGAGCAGGTCGCCGCTGGTCATCTCCTCGGCCCCCCCAAGGGGGCCCTTGACCCATGCATGGAGTGCATCCCCCTCACACATCCAACACACCTTGGCCCTGCTGCAGGCCGCTACCACCACCAAGGCCACCAGCAGCTTGTGCAGGTGCATCAGGCTGCTGCCCTTGCTGCCTGGAGTAGCAGGCCCGCCCAGCCCGAAGGACGCAAAGCAGCCAGCTGAAAAGGCCAGACAGAGGTGGTTGTGCATGTGCAGGCCAAGCTGGTGGAAGGCAGCCACTGCAAGCGGGAAAAGCCGCATCTCCACTGGCGCCATGGCCGCCCAGGCTCAGGTGGGATCGTGTGCCTCCCTCCATTCTCTGCTGAGTCTAGGCGGCCACAGTGTGATGGGAGATCTGGCTTTGCCCCACTCATGATGGCTGTCTTTTGCCTGCTGGGCCTGGGCATGCTCTACTTGACCATTCTAGCTGGCCGCTTCACTTCCATCAGGCTGGGTGGGTCTGCCGAGCAGTAGTGGTGGCAGCCTGCAACGGGGCCAAGGTGTATCAGGTGCATGAGGGGAACGCTCTCCACATTCAGGCCAAGAGCAAGACCCACGAAGGGGCCAAGATGACCAGCAGTGACCTGCTCTCCAGCCACAAATCAGAACAGACAGTGGGAGTAAATTGTCCAGGGGTCCACATGGACAGCCAGCCCGGTGATGGCAGTGGGCTCTGGAGCTGCAGCATGCGCCAGCTAAAGTGTCGGCAGATTGCAGCTACACCTGGAACCACCCCCCCCACATATAAAGGGCAGCGAGCGTGCAGTGACCAACAGTTTCTGTCTGTAGGTGCCCCATTTCCTGCCTCACCTCACCTTATCCCACAGGATGAGCATCCCACCACGCCCGCCCACCCGAGACCCTTGGATTCCCTCCCCAATTCCATTCAGTCCTCACAAGCAACTGTGAGTGACATCAAACTGGTCATGCTCAGTCAGCCTCCCCTACCACCACCACCTCTCCTGGCAGACAACTACAATACTGATCCAGCCCTCAATGAAATTGAGTTTGACAGCGTCCTCTCCTTATCATTTGCAATAAAGGTAAAGTATTGGATCAACAATAAAGGTAAAGTATTCCCCTTCCATCATTTATCCAGTGCCAGCTGCATATCTCAAGGCAGTTTATATAGAACAATTAAAACCAGCAGAAATAACCATTACAGCCAAGAGAAGTAGCTACAGCTCCCTTTGCACAGATATATTTTAAGATGGTGTAGAAGCTACCTCCAGAGCAAACCCTGGCCACAAGAATACTTGTGGTCATCTGGTCATCAATAATCAATACATCTGGTCATCAATAATTTCCAAATCAAATTAAAGAGTGATCATTTTAAAGGCCTGAAAAATTTAAAATCTGCTCCATGAAAACAGTGAATCATTGCACTAATCTTCCTTGGCTCATCACAGCTGATCAGGATGTGAATTCCAGAGTAAAACACTTTTGTGTTGTGGTTTTACATTTGTTTCAACAAGAACTTTGCCCTGTCGCACAGCTTTACCTGGTACGTGAACGCACACTAGTGACTGAAGAAGTTGTGGAGTGGCTGGCACCGCCAGGAGCTCCGGTTTCACAGAGAGGATTGCGGCAGTAGGATGTCCGGTTAGGTCCCCTTCTTCCCCCTGCCATAACCCCTGCCACTCAGAGGGGCAGCCCCACTCCTCAAATGGTTTCTTTGATTCTATGAACTGGAAAGGAAAATGTTGTTAGACCTGCGTTGTTACAGCAATTCTTAGAATATCTGGAAAGTTCTGTATAGGTTTAGCATTTCAAGAAAAGCATCTCATATGAGGGGTTGGTGTACATATATCAAACCCACACATTACACAAACAGGTTAACAATCTGTGTAAGAATGACTGGGACATCATAAAATTCTTTCTAAATTGCAGATACATTAGGCTCAAAGTTAAAACTAGAGATTTCCTGAACCTCACTTTCAATTTATTCATTATATTACAGCAGCATGTTTCATGTATCTGCTGGCCATTTCTGTTACACCTCTTCCTTAACCTGGTGCTCTCCTGCTTCAATGGCTCACTAGAAAAAATGGGGATTATTGTCTAATAATGTGCTAAGGATGCCAAACTGTGGGAAGCTGTCATGAGTTCTACTTATAACAATCCTAGAGCTGTTTCATGCAGATACATACACACCCTAATGATGCAACCTGAGTAAATCTGGACATCTATTTTGAGGAATCATGTTCCAATTTTTGAATATTTTATCACTTTGGGAATATTTGCACATGGGTCTCGAAATAACACTGCTACATTTAAACATTCAAAACTAATTTCTGAAAATCTCATTTCCTGAGACCACTTGCTCTCAAGCAGGCTGTTTTATATATTAAAAAATTATGAAAGAAAAAAAAATCTTATGTTACCATCTTGAGCAGAGGTCTCCAAGCTTGGCAACTTTAAGGCTGGTGGACTTCAGCTCCCAGAATTCTCCAGGCAGCATAGTTGATAGAGTATATGATCATCGGGTTGGAAGGGACCTTGGAGGTCCTCTAGTCCAACCCCTGTTCAAGCCAGGGACCCTATACCAGGGGTACCCAAACTTGGCCACTTTTAAGACTGGTGGATTCAAGTCATAGCTGGCTGGAGAATTCTGGGAGTTGAAATCCACAAGTCTTGAAGTGGTCAAGTTTAGGGACCCCTGATTTTGAGGGGAAAAATGGGGTGCACAACGAACCAAAACTATTCGTAGTCATTCATTCCAAAACACTTTTATATCCATTTCGCAGAGTCAGGAACACCCCCAACGGTGTAAAAGAACCCACACAATATAGCAGTATTTATACTAGTTGTTTTTTTCTTTCAAAATTGATCATTTTTCAGCCACTTGTACTTCAAGTCCCAGAATTCCCCAGCAATGAATTGAAAGTAGCCAAGTTTGAAAAACAGGAGGTTGGAGTGTACACAGTTTAAATAGAGGAAGGGAATGGAACCATCAGCAAGCAGCCCCTTAAAGTGCCACGGAATAGAGCAGACAGCTTTAAGCCTGGAGTAGTTACTCCAGAGAGGGTAGTTGGAGCACATCCTGGAGCCATTTGTACAGGTAGCCCTCGATTTACAGCAGTTCATTCTAACTTATAACGGCATTGGGGAAAGTGACCTAGGACTTGTTTTTCAGAGTAGCACCTCCATGATCGTGTGATTAAAATCCTGGCACCTGGCTACTGGTTTATACTTATGACCGCTGCCAGCACCCCGTATTATGTCAATCACTTTTTGCCACCTTCTGGTCAACCAAAGTCAATAGGAAAATCGAATTCACCTGTCAGGTTACTAACTTATCAACTGTGGCGATTCACTTAAGTGTGGCAAGAAAGATCGCAAAACGGGACAAAACCCTCTTAAGAAACGTCTCACCACAAAAAAAAAACAAAAAACACGTGTGGCTCAATTGTGGTCGTAAGTCGAGGACTACCTGCAAGGGCTTAGGTCGTAAGTTGAGGCTTAGGAGGCAAGAGGCGCTTGTGCAGAACGATTTGGGGTGATTTGGAGGGGGCAAAGGATCGTTCCGGACCCCATTAAACAGTTCTGGGGACCAGGAAAAGGCGTGTTAACAGCTGAAGCATCACCGCGATGAGAGGAGGCGGCAGAAACGGAATCTAATCCGCGCCCCCGCCGCTGTCCTCCTATCGAGCTCTGCGATTTCCCGCCTTCAGGCGATCAAGAAAGCCCGCGGCCAGACCCCACAGTCTGTTCCGGCGCGACCCTCGTGTCTCGCGTGAGGAGGGAGCCGGGCGGACGGGGCAAAATGCCCATCCTCGTGCCGGAGGAGGCCGCAGCTGCCGAGCAGCAGCACAGGCCGGAGGTCGGAGAAACGGGCGGGTCCCCGCCTCCCCCGGGACGGAGCGCGGCTGAGTCGCTGCAAGAGCCCTAAGCAGCCCACCGCGCAGCTGCCCACCGCCTTCGCCTCACCCATCGCCAACAGCGTCGCTCAGCTCCAGCGGCCGCGGGAAACAAGATGGCGGGGGCGAGGCGCTCTCTCGGCGCTGGGGAGGGGACGGCGGCCGCCGAGAGACAAAAGACCTGTCGCAGAGCTCGCTTGCCTGAGATCGCATGAGCGCGCTCCTCCCCTTCGCGTCCCGCCCCTTATTCTTGGAGGAGCTTCGGTGAGGGTGCGCGCGATTGGTCGAATTCCAAGCGCGCCCGGAGGAATGGAGACTGGCGCCCGGATGGAAGGAGCCATTTTGCCTCGGGAGCCAAGGCGTCTCATGCAACACCCCCCCGCCCCCGGGGATTCCAGTCTAGACAAGGAGGCGCTCGTACCTCACTGGTCTGCCTTGCGAAGTTTAGCTGGAGACGCGCAAGGACCCCACCCTTGAGCTTGGAACCCTAAACAAGATTGGGTGGGAGACCACCAGAAAATCTCACAGCACCAACTAGACCAGGGGTCCCCAAATTTGGCCACTTGTAGACTTGAACTCCCAATTCTGGGAGTTGAAGTCCACAAGTTTTAAAGTGGCCAAGTTTTGGGGGCCCTGGTATGGGGTCTGTGGCTTGAGCAGGGGTTGGACTAGAGGACCTCCAAGGTCCCTTCCAACCCTATGACGATATACTTTTATCAGCGATGCTGGCTGGAGAATTCTGGGAGTTGAAGTCCACAAGCCTTAAAGTTGCCAAGTTTGGAGACCCCTGAACTAGACTTAGGCAAAAAATATCCTGGAATATTTGGCATACTTTTGCCTAGTCAGCTACATAGACATGTCCCTGGAGTCTGCAGAGAAATGAAGCTGCTTTTTAATTCAGACTCTTTAATTCCTGAAACCATCTTTCTTTCTCCAGCTGCCCAGTGAAGTGAAGCTGTTGGGTGGCTGCTTCCCACTACTGTACAATCTTTGGCAACTATAATTTAGCACCTATATCCTGAAAGCATTTTGATGTTAGGTTTGTACCTGTCTTCATATGCCGTTTCTTTCTTGATGTACTGTACCAAAATGGCCACCAATAAAGATCTTTTGATTTCCAGTCAGAGCATTCTCCTGAACTGTAGCTTGCTTTAAATTAAGGTGAAAAATTATATAGCAGGAAATGTTGCTTGCTTGACTAGAATCACCAACTTGTGTTTCCGAGCTGTGCATTTACACTATTTTGTGGTCCCACCTACTCTCCAAACTTCGGAGGAGTATGTTATCACTGAATTATTTAAATTGGACTCGAAGGTGGACTTCAAACACTGATCCTTTTAAAAGCTGGGAACTCGATCAGCCACTTTGACAAACATGCACATCTTTTGAATATTTAAGCAGATTCTAACAGATACTTTAAATCCCTACATTTGTTTTTCAAGGGGCTAAATATTGCAAAGCTAATAAAAATGGAAACAATATATCTAGTATTCTGACCTTTTGTTCCAACAGCTGTGAATGAAAAGGGGGGGGGAGTACTCAATTACCCTTTTTTCATTCACAGGTGTTGGAAAGTGCTATGTGTGAAAAAAAATTTTGGTTACTTCTAGTAACCCTGAGAAGTTAGGAAGGACCTAGAACTGTTTGGCAGAAGGAATCTTTCTTCTCAACTGTCCCATCCAGAATGGTTGTGTACATTTCAAAGAGGAAGGATTATAATTAAATCAATTTTTTTCCTGTTACCTGCCTGGTAACAATAAACTTTCTATTTTTCATGTTCGTTCTTTCAATACTGTAATAAATGATTTTGCTTGATCCATATGAAGGCTGAATTATAATTTAAAAATAAAGTTCAAATGAACGTCCATAGGTTGCTCCATCTAGCAAAATGATTAACATAAAATCATGTTTATTTAAAAAAGGAACCTTTATTCAAATGAATTGTACTATCATAGCACATGAAAATAGATCCAAATAACATTCCTTTGTTCCAGTACTAACCATAAAAAGAGGAATTTCTAGAAAGTCAGTGCATTCTTTTAAAATATGAAAGTGCATGGAGTAATTATGGAGCAACAAATCACCAAATTATTGAAATCTTGTTGAAACACTTTACATAGGCCATAAGCATTAGTCTGCAGTGTCATTTTATGCTAGGCAGAATTTATAGTACTTCCAAATTTACAACCAAAACTTAGGGAAATAAGCTAAATAGGAAGGACTACATTATCTATAAAATAAACCTCCCTGAAGTCCTGTCCAGTACATATAGAGTTGAAAAAGATTGGAAAATCTCCAAGATTTGATAAGAATGTGTTCTATTATAAAAGTTGTTTCCAAGTCATCTTCTTTGATTTGAAGACTGCCTATTTGGGGAAAAATGGAGAAAGTTACTGAAACATATCACTTAATGTTTTGGTTATGTTCAACAGTAACATACCAATAAAACAGTGGCACAGTTATGATTTAGTGATTTACAGTCAGAGCCCCCAAAACACAATATTCATGTTTTTCAAATTGCCCCTGAAATCACAGTGAAAGTAAGACATCCATCTGGAAGCCAAGATATGTTTTAGTTCCCATTACATACTCTTGCCACTTGAGACTTGTCAATTTCAGTTTAAGAGGTAGCTTGCATTTTCAGATCCATACAGAACTCATTGTAGGAAGAGAGTCATGTTAGTCTATGGTAGGAAAAAAAAATATCATGAATCAGAGGGTTGCAGGCGGCCATCCCAGCAGAAAGTGGAGCATGGGAGCCCATTTTTTGCTGGTAGAGTACTCGGGCCACCACAGGCAGCCCCTGACACGAGTGACATCACCCACCCCAGCCATGCCCCCCTCCCCAGGGCAAACACAACCCTGATGCGGTCCTCAGTGAAATCGAGTTTGACACCCCTGGTCCAGTGGTTAAGGCACGGGTGTCAAACTCCTGGCATCATGTTGCCGTCACATGACATTTTGTGAAGTTTCCCCCATTTGTGGAGTTGGGGTGGGCATGGACTGCGTGTGATGCATCCAGCCCGTGGATTTAACACTCCTGGCTTAAAGCATCAGGCTAAAAAGCATCGCACCAAAAGAGACTGTGAGATCTAGTTTTGTTCTGACCCAAACCTTTTTCCAGTAAACAAACATGAACCAAAGGGAACAGAAACCTTTTAGTTATTCTTGTGAATCCCCGGTTAAAAGGCTGCTGCAAACTAATTAACTTTGATAAGCACAAGCCTCACCAAAACTGTGCGAGGCTGCCAAGAATAACAGATAAGAAATATTTTACAACACAAGAGTCTTCAAATACCAACTTAAGATATTGTAATGTCCACGAGGCTGAGTTTCAAAACATCTTTGCTTCTTGCAAAGAACGTTTGCTTCACAGCTGGCTTTTATCGGCTTGAAGGAAGGGCCATTACCTTGCAGTCTTACTCCTGAGTTGCCCATGCTGCTGCAGCTGTTTTCTGCGATCAGCCCTGTGCACACTTGGCACAGGCTCCTCAGGAACCTCATCATCGCTGCTGCCAGCCCCCACAATCTCTGCAGGCAGAAGTCCATTCCCTAGTGGTTCTGGCTCCTCATCTGAGTCCTCGCTTTCCTCAGCCATCCATACCTGCTGCCGGTTAACCACAAGTCCCACTTTAGGCACCAAATGCTGTTGAGTGACCTTGTGCTAATCACCAGGAAATGGTGAGTACTAGTCCTGCCTTAGGCAAGAAAGCTGAGTGACATTGCCAGGAGACAGTGAGTTCTAGTCCTACCTTAACCATGAAAGCATGACTGGGAGACTCTGAGCCAAACCCAGCTGATTTTTGGGCCAGTCACACACTTAGCGTAACACACCTTACAGCAGGGGTCCCCAACCACCGGGCCCCGGACCGGTACCGGTCCGTGGATCATTTTGTGCCGGGCCGCAAAGAATGAATAATCGTGATTAAAATATACATATATATATATATGTTTTTAGTCAAGAAATAGTAAAGAAGCCCTTTACTATTGGGGAAGAATTTATTTTGCCGGTCCTTGAAAAAGTGTTTCTGCGTGAAACTGGTCCCCAACAAAAAAGGTTGGGGACCACTGCCTTACAGGGTTTGTTGTCAGGAAAATAGGAGGAAGGAGTCATATATTCACTGCTATGAGTTATTTGTAAAAATATAAGAAGGTGGGAGTTACATAAAATAAATAAATAAAATTAAAATAAAGCCTTAATAACACCCAAATAAAATATGTACTTTAAAAAGAATACTCGTCTTCAACTTTTTCCAGAAAAGAGGCAATGTTTGGGCAAAAAGAAATCTCCACTGAGAGGCCACTCTAGATGGCAAACCATATCACTGCAAAACAGCCCTTTGGGGGCTTCCACCCTATCTTCCCCAAATGGGGGACAACCAGCTTCCATCTCTTAGCAGGAACTGAGTAGTCAGGCCAACCAAATGGGGATATGTAATTCTGCAGACGACCTCTTAAAACTTTAATGACAGTGCCAATGCAAAAATAACCCATGCAAACTGCAAGAATATGGTTTCAAAACCAGACAAGCAAAAATAGATAAACATACCCAACATGTTCTCATCAAATGTCACTTTCACCCAAACTGCCGAGCGCTACCTGCAAATGGAAAGACAGAGTAAGTTTCCTCACCACCACACGCAATTTGAAATAAATTTTGACATTAACTTTGGCATGCAATTTAACATTGCAGGGAAAGGAAACATGCAACTTAAAACCTACAAATGGGCATTTTAAGATAGTGAACAGCAATAATGGGTAAATAAGGGCTGAGTTTTTACTTGGATTTTGTTGATAAACACAGGACTAGCTACATCCATATTTATATTTAAGATTTAAATCTTTTTGCTTTTGCCCAAGGTTTACAGTTCATTACATTGACAAAAGAGCACAAGTATTAAAACATTATTACTAATTTATGCAGATGCAAGTGGATATATTTTAAGTATCTACTTTTAAAACATCTTTTTTCTTCTTTTTACCAACTTTTACATTAAAGTTAACACTTGAAGAATTTCAGTGCTAAATAGTTTATGCAAGTTGCCGTCACAGTTTATGTAAAAGAAATGTGCTATTAAAATCAGACATTTAGGTTACCTTTTGAGTTTTTCGGTGCATGTTAGCTTTAAGACATCCTGAATTCTCCTGCGATAATTTTCCTTTAAAAGGGGGGTTGGGGCGATCTTTTCATCAAGCAAGACATTAAACCCTGAAAGCTGACTCCAAACCGTTGCGGAAAATTCAGTTATTTACATTTTTTTAAAATAACAATCTACAAATAACAACCTTTTTTTGTTTTTGGTTTTTAAAAGTAATTTCCCTCAATCATGCACTTCTGTGAGCAATTTGACAGTAACAGTGGATAGTTTTTTTCACCCCCAAGCAGTTCCTCCCCAATGAAAATCCAATTTTAAAAAATGGCCAAGAAGACAAGCCACAATATTACATAGCCACCTATTCTGGTTTTAGTTCAGAAACAAACAGCCACTTAGGCTTATAGCCAATGGCGGCTTGGACTTTTTTTTTCCCAAAGGGAAAGAAGTTCTTTCTCCTTGGAGGCAGGAATTTAGTGACTTGAGGCTGTGTGAACTGGCCAGCTTTGCAATGTTCTGTTTTATGCCCCTTCCTCGTGGGCCATAGCAAATGATCTGCCTGTCACCGGCATAAGCCATTACTTTTGACTGTTAAGAACTCTGACCCCTTTTCTTTCATATAAAGAACTTTTAGTTTCTCGGACATTGAACAAATTGGCAATGGTTTGGCCCAACCATGCCTGGTGTTCTATAGAATACAGTCCATAGGGACGTGCTTTGGGCAAGTGGCCCCAAAAGGAAGCGGGCTGGGGGATAGGAGGAGGCTGTGCCTTTTTGAAATCAACTCTGGTTACAAGGTGACAGCACAGAATCACTGCCTACAGATGGAAGGTCAATAGCCAGCAGAGAAAGGAAAGGCTTTCCTTAGCCAGTGGCCTCTAGAAAGATTAGACTATGATTCTTACCACCCACAACTTGGGGACGAAGGAAGAAATCTAGTACTTCCCCAGGAACAGCAAGTTGAAGGAGGGTGAAACAAAGCATTTATGTAGCAGCTTGAAACCTTATTCAACTTCCAGGGGGTGAAAAACAGTTTTGTTTTAAAATTAAGCTCATTTGACTTCATATAAAGTTTTAAAGTTTCAGAGTATACCATTTTATCTCTTCTGGTTTTAAGTCTTTTGTTTTAAGAAAACAGACCATGTTGTTTAACATTAATTTAAATTTTATTGAAAGAGGAAAATCTATTTTACTGCTTGACCAGAATTAAAAAAAAAATGACAATTCATCACATTTACTTTGATTAAAAAAAAGGACTAAACTTTATTGACAAACTGCTGCAGACATCTTGACAAATTTTAGCTACCTATTTCAGCAAGCTTACACATGTAGTAGCATTTAATCTTCCAAGAACAAAATGGGAGGACAGTGTACAAATCTATGTACAAAATAAGCTCTCCTTGGTTTTCCAGCTGCAATGTCCCTTTTTAACATAATACGAGTGTCGAGACACACAAACATGTCACTGGAATGACTAAAAGCTTGATAATGTTGCCAATTGTAAGCTTGAACTATATTATGTACTGCAAACACTCGTGTTAGCTTTCCATTAAAGAAAAAAAAGACACAATGCACAGCTACTTATATTTAATACTTCCTAATATCAAAACACTGGGCAGTTAGAGCAATATAAAATTACAGAGCAGCTAGATGTCCATTTTCTTAAAATCTCTTCATGCACAATTGAGCTAAGAACACCTTTTGCTTGAAAACCTCTGCCTTTAGCATCCCGGAACTTGGGGACAAATTTCAATATCCACATTGGAAGTCTTTCTACAAACCTAATTTTTTTTAAAAAAAAAAATTAAATCTACTGAAGAAAAAAAACACCCACCATTTAATTTGTTCTAGAGGAGCCTTCCTATTGATATTTAAAGTTAAGATTAATCAAGCAATTTGCTGTTAAGGGCAAAATTTTGACATTTGACCTTGCTTTTTAACTGTGGCAATTACTACAGTTACATTTTAATTCATTAAAAAAAAACTCTGAATTTTGAAATGTAGCCTACTTTGGGATTCTGCAACTAGAACTTTTATGGGTTGCCTAAAAAACAAAACAAAAAAATTTAAAGATTAACAAACTTTAATTCCATAACTGTTAAGCAAGCATGTCACTTTGGAAACTAACATTTTATCTCAAAGTTTTCTTTTTAAAGGTACAGTTGTTGTTTTTATATATAATCTAAACAGAGAAAGAAAAGCAGTCTACACACTTAAAAGTTGAATTCAGTTTTCTAACTCTAACTTATTTAAAATACTACATACAGAAGCAGAATGTAGGGTCAAGTGGTCAGGGAGGATGGAGGTGGGAGAAAAAGGGAGCCAGAGAAAAATCAGGGAGACAATTACTTGTCTGTTGTGGTAAAGCAAGAGGAATCCTGGGAGACACTAGAATCAGAAACAACTGTTTGTTCAAAAGGGTGATTTGCCCTGGTGAATGTTCTAATAGCGTCCGTACGGGTGCTCTCTATAGGCTCCCTTCACTGGCCTAGCAGGAGGGGCCTTGAGCGAAGGCCTAGTTCCGTTCCAGTCGTCTTGACCTGTGAGATGAAAAAAACAAAACAAACCATCACATGTGCCCACTTAGCTAAGAGGAAAAGGGGAGCAACTCTGGGGCAAGAATGTTCCCATTAACGAAGAGATTGTGAGAGGCCACTAAACGGGGTCTTTTCAGACTGATTCATGCATTTAGTGATGGAAAGCTTCTGTGCCACTTTTTCTCCATCTTGGCAACTTTTAAGATGTGTGGACTTTACCTCCCAATATTTCCCAGCTATCGTGTCTTCAAATGAAACTATGCATTCCACCAGAACAACCCTAAACAGAATTAACAAGAGTCTATCTACTTTTTTTATCCAGGAGCAGCTTCTTCAAGAAAAAGTGTGAGTCTCTCCACATTTGTTGTGTGCAAAACTGTTCCCGGGGTGGCTGAATAGTTTGGGGATATAAGTGTCCTGGAAATGTTATAGATCAGCAGATTAGTGAACTCTACATATCCATATTATGCTCATATCGGAACACATACAGTGAGATTTAAATGCTGCTTTCAAGCTTTCCTCCAACCATTTTGTTTTTTTCCTTGAAGCCACTTAATTAGCATGTTATAGTCTCCCTTTAGGAATTAAGGTGGCTAATGCTGAGCTTAAGAGGTGCAATTATACTTACACCTGCTTAGTGTCAGCAAAGTGACAGTATAAATGTGTTCTCATAGGTCTAAGAAAAGCTGGCATACAGGAGGGAACTCATCCAAAATACTTAATAGAAGAAGGAGGGGGCAACCAAAGGCTTAGGATGGTAAAACAAGAGGAAATCATGTATGTTTCTATTTTCTTTTGATTGGCTAAAACTCCCAAAACTGCATATTAATTTCAACAGAATTCTACTGAACACCTCCAAAATCAATTCCCCCTTGGACAAATGACTTGTACTCCAATCAACGCTGTTGTTTCCCTGAAGTGTTCTACAGATCTTGTTTTTCTCATTATGGCTGCAGGAAACCAGTTGAAACATCTGCTCCTACCACACTTATTAATTAGCAAGGGCATCTGGGCTCAATGTCCAGAAAGACACAGGCCCTTTTGGGTATACCTCAAAGCCAGACAAGTGATTTCCAAAAGACAGAGACTATTTTGGGGGTGGGGTGGGGGGAGAGGGTCTGTGTGGAGTTGAAACAAAATGGAGAAACTATGCTAAAAATACCCTAAGTTTGGTATTGTCCAATTTAGAATAAATTCCAGACTGAAGTTTCTGTATAAAGTCCTGAAGCTGCTTTTCATTGCTCCAATTTGTAAGAGCTAGTTTGGTCTAGTGGTTAAAGCACAAGGTAGAAACTGAGAGACAGTGACTTCTAGTCCTGCCTTAGGCATAAAAGCAGCTGGGTGACTTTGGTCATTCTCTCAGCCTAATCTACCTCACAGGATTGCTTTTAGGAAAATAGGAGGAGGAAGGTGTATTAGGTATGTTCACCACCTTCTGTTGTTTATAAAAATAATAATGGTGGGATATAAACAAAACCAAATAAATATATTCTTAATGTGATCCCTAAAAACATTACCAGTTTGTCATAGGATCTCTGTTTGAGCAAAACATCTGATGCCCAAATTCAATTAATGAATAAAGCTTGAATCCATACAATCACTGTGTTCCTATCCCCTGACACACAGACGTACCATACGCCTCATAAGATTCTTGAGCTTCACCATGTCCATAATCGTAATATTCTGTTTCCCTGCAAGAACAAGAAGAGGCTGTGTTGATGTTTTCTAGATATAATACTGCTATTACTTAGACTGGCCTAATTTGAGATTTTTGCAAAACAGTTTTTTTTAAGAAAACAAAGCAGTAGACTAGGTTACCACCTTTAGTCTTACTCGTGTATGTCGCATATGTAGCCAAAGCACATGACTTAAATATAGAATAACATATCTGAAAGATTTTCCTAAAAATCAATATTTTGTTCCCTGCATCACACTAACCAAGAGATACATGTCAAGGTTGACTTGCAAGGCATTTCTTCCCACTTGCAACTTGACAAAGAAGCTAAGGGAGGGGGATAGATATGACTGGAATATGTGGAGAGTAGGGAACAAGAAAAGGAATTTATGTATGCCATTTGCAGCCTGAGAAAATCTTGCAATCTCAAGGTCAGATGCATTGGACTTTCGAAAGGTGCAAACTGTTTCCCCAAAATAAAACGTGTAAGTTGGATTGGTAGACAGTGAACAATGGATGGCCCGGGGAAGGAAAAGGTTTTTGTTTTTTGTTTTAAACTATGGTGCATTTTGCACCAAACCCTTAGAACTGGCTTTGCTTCTTCTATGCCTGCATGGATCTGTCAGTAAAGTAAAAAAATGTCCCAGGAGGGTTTTTTTGCTACGCATGCCAACAGGACATTGACATGCAATTTACTGACATAGTCAGTGCGAAGCAGTAAGCTATATGCATGTATGCTGAAAAATTTAGAGCAAGACTAATTTGTGTAGTTTGGCAGAATGCTCAGTAGAATTAGACCTAACACAAACAGAAGCAGCCGTGCTTAGTCTATTACAGGGAGTCTCCAAACTTGGCAATTTTAAGACTTATAGACTTCAATTCTCAGAATTTCCTAGCCAAGTCCAAAGACCCCTGGTATATTACAAAAAAAAAAAAAAAAAAGACAGAAGAAAGTGAAAAGATTATGTATGCTCCTGTTCATTTTGTTATATTAAAAATTAGAACTGATTTTGTTGGGAAAACATTAGAGATGAATGCAAGGAGTTATGTAGCAAAAGTATATGATAACACAGAAAGAGATAGGGCCAAGAAAGGCCAAGTGCTGAATGAAGGTATACTGAATACCAGAATGAGCAACCAGTATGCAATCATAATGGTATTTCAAAACTTGTGATCCCTTTTGTATATTCAGTATTTCTGCATAAATATGTGATCTGCTCCCAACACAAGTCCTAAAAGAACTCAGCCAAAAATCTTGTAATTCTTCACTGATTCAGTGAGGAAAATAAGCCCAGGTGACAAACAGTAAAAAGGATAATAAGCAAATCAAGAGACTTTCTAGGAAATACCAGATAGCTGGAATTAAAAAAACTAAAGGGAGGACTTACTGTTGACCCTGGCTATAGTAGCCTTCATATCCTTCATAACTTTGCTCAGCATAAGCATCATCGTAGCCCTGAAATGGACAAAAAAAGAGAAAAGAGGGTCAAGCAGCTAGAGTTGCACAAGGGGGTTCATTAGGGAAGGGAATGGTGCTTCTAATTAAATTCCATCAAGCAGAAAAAGCCTTAAACTCATCTGGAAAGATGATTTAGAACTTGAATTTGAGGAGGCTCATAGGAATTTTCCATGGAACAGAATTTCTCTAAAAAAATTTTTTTTTAGCAAATCATCCAACTGTTCATGAAGATAATTCAAGATTAGGTTAAAATTACATGATATAGTTGTAACTATTTCCTAACAGTTATTTCTTTCTAGCAACTGTCTATGGAGATTCTCAGTCATCCAGATCATGATTGTCCCAAAGTTGCTTTTCAAGAGAAACTGGACTTTCTGGTTTTTCTTGGAGGACGTTTTTGCTTCTCATCCAAGAAGCTTCTTCAACTCTGTTTCCAAGATGCTCTCAAAACGTTAAGCATCCAATGTTTAATATTACTTACATAATCTTCGTAGGTCTCTGGTGCAGGAGGAGGAGGAAGCGGTATTCTCTGAATGCCGGCTGCACGAGCTCTTGAGGCAGGGGCCCCTCTCACTGCTGGGAGAGGGGGGACTCCGCGGGTCACAGCTGCTCCTCTTGCAATTGCGCCCCTCACTGGGGCACCCCGTACAAGGGCTCCACGGGGAGGAGGAGGAGGAGGACCCACACCACGTCCTCTGTTCAGAAAAGGTAGAAAAAAGTGATACAGGTGGTCTGTGCAGGAAGGTTGATCAGTTGCTTCTCAGGAAAACAACCTGAGATGAAAATGATTTATCTTCACAAAGCAGAGAAAGAAATGCCCAAATTGGAAACCCAGTCTAAATAAGTTTAAGTATCTATCAAAGTCAAAATAAGTTAGTGTAGCACAGACGTCTCCAAACTTGGCAACTTTAAGACTTGTGGATTTCAACTCCCAGAATTCTCTAGCCAGCTATGCTAGCCAGAGAATTCTGGGAGTTGAAGTCCACAAGTCCTAATGTTGCCAAGTTTGGGGACCCCTGGTTTAGCACTAAGAAGAGTCTGAAACCTCTAACTGAGGGTTAGTTATTTGACTGATCAGAAAGTATGGATAAGAAAGAGGAAGCAGTATTATTTGCTACCAAAACAGTTGGCTCAGATTCTATTAAAGGGGAAGATAAAAATTTTACAGAATAGTTTATTTTCCAAGATTCAATCTTTGTATCAATTGGGACCTTTTAAACTGGAAAGCCAATGTTTTCAAATGTAAGGCAAATCTATCAATGGACCCTGGAAGACATGAGGCAAATTAAAAAGTGTATAGGACAGTGAAAGTTAGGGTAACTTCAAGCAGTGTTTCTTAATCATGGCCACTTCCACATATGTGGACTTCAACTCCCAGAAGTGTGAATGGACACATTGGTTGCAACGTTCTGAGGTCAATTCTACAGCTAATGTGTCACTTCACCCGGAAATGGCCAAAGTTGGGAAATGATGAACTAAAGGAATACTGCTATTTAAATATGTTTAAAAGTCAGCTATACAACACACTTAAAACTATCCACAAAATAGTGAAAGATATGCCCTCCTCAATTCAATTTGGAAACCAGGTAGGTAGTCTGACATTGGAGACATTTTAGACAAAAATCATCCTTGCTCACTGCAAAATATATTAGTTCAACTATGTGGGTGGGTATAATGAAAACTGATCCACAATAAAAAGACAAGAATGGCAAGAAGTCTGCTTGAAAAATAACACCACTCTCTTGTGGTGGTGTTATATTCTTATTATATATGAAGTTCCAGGGCAAGTTAAATATATTTTATTAAACCAACATTCCAAATTTGTTGACTAAAGGAAATTGAACAATTTTTATAATGGTTCTTACTTTTTTAACAGGACTGCATCATACCACAGATGTAAGTCTCCCAAATGTACAAAAAAAATTACTGTTTCATTTAATGGCATTTGTTCATTTTCTGAAACTTAAGTGCAACATTAATGCTTAATCATTTCAAATTAATTATTCATGAATCTGTTCATTACCTAGGAACAGGTGGGGGAGGGGGAACTGCTCCCCTTCCACGGACAGAGATCCCCCGACCACGTGTTGGCTCTGGCACCCCATTGAGATAGGACAACTCCAAAAATTGTTCCTGGCAGATATCATCCATCATATCCTATATAGAAACAAAGAGAATTAATTTCTTTTATATACAGAGCATTTTAATTTGAAAGACCATCTTTGTGCACTTAGCAGCAAATTCTGTTTGCAAAACAGGAGCATATCATGTTTTTGCAAAACATTCTTTTGTCTCTTCAGAATTCCTGTTTCTAATGTCCACCAATAAATCTAAGTTGCTTCTTTCACTTCTGTCTCTGTGTACTTTTACCTCTCTTCCATCAAAGGGTGCACAAATGGCTTCAAGCAATCTGCTGTAAGTGGAATCACTATGGTGAGATGGGAAGTCATATAAATCAAACACAATACACACACAGTACAGGATAACCAGTCTCAAGCAATGTTTTATTCCAGTGTCCAATTGTCTCAGTGTTTTCCATAGTTGAAAACAGAATTGATAATTTTAGTTTTTATACTTTCCTTAATTTGCTAATATAATTATTAAAAATACTAAAGCAATGATAAAAATTAAATTAGAATCGAGAAAATAAAAGAGAAAAATAACAGGGAAGGCTCTAAGCGCAGTAAGAGAAATATATTAAACACATATAAAGACATAAAAAGTGGCTTCCAATATTCTTCACAGCAGTTATAAGTACAATTGTTTGTTTATATTAAATTTATATGCTACCTATCTCACAATTGAGTGGTACTCTTACAGTACCATGAAACAATATAGGCTATTAAAAGTTGAAACATTAAAATATTAAGCATTAAAATTAGAAACATTAACAGTAAATAGTATCAATGCATAAAATGACTATATTTTAATCTTTCTCTCTAAAATAACATTATGACTCTCTTCTTCCCTTAACTTATCTAATAATCAAAATCATAAATGTTCATTGCTTTTATTTTATACAAATAGTCTATAAGGAATTTCCAATCATAAAAATAAATATTGTCTCTTTCTCATCAAGGTCAAGTTGTCCATCTCAGCAAGTTCTGTCAATTTCTCCAACCATACCTCCATGGTGCATAGTGCAGAATCTTTTCATCTTTCTTAGATTTTCTTAACCCCTTCTTTCATATCCGTTACTTATTCTTGCAAATCCAGTTTCCATTTCTTTTTTTTTAAAGCATTTAAACTATTGATAACCATTACAGTCACTTTCTTACTAAGTTCTTCAAATGTTTTCTTCAGATTTACTAAGTTCTTCAAATGTTGTGAAATGCTCTAATCTGTAGTTGTTCGAGTGAACCTGTTTTACCATATACCAATCTTGCAGCTTTTCTTGTTGATGCCAGTATGAAAAAGTTAAAGTACAGCATTGTGGTGGAATGTAGTCTGGAATCCCAAGAGGGAGGAGCTCTTTCCCAGAGGATAAAGAGGCTTGGAAATTCTAATTGGGAGGAATAGGGTTAAGACGGCCCTTCCCCACCAATTCTGTTTACAGAGTTAACTATAATTATTCAGAGAAATGCTTTAATCTGGCAAGATTCTGCCTATATGTGGACAATAAATTACTCAGAAGTAACTCCAAATGTTGTTCTTGGGACCTGACACTCATTTGCTAGAATGAAAATAAAAGACAAGCGTCTCCTTCTCTGGTTTGCTTTTCTCTCCCTTTAACACTTTAGTCCCAATTAGCCTATGTAGTTTCTGTCAGACAGTCTGGCTTGTATTACCAGTTTCTTCTTATTTTGTAAAATCCACCAATTATTTAGTCTCCTTAAAAACAAACAACCTGCATCCACAAAAAGATCTGGTCTGTTGGTGCAGCCTTTAAGATATAATGCAAAACACTCATTTTCTTAAGCACTTTTGCATATAATTTACAATTTAAGATAGATATTCTGAATGGAAGAACAAAGTTTCTTGCAATTAAGAGGAAAAAATGCTATCTTAAAGGATTTTAATTTAAAAACAAAAAGCTTAACAAGATTGTGATTCAAGGAAGTTTTAAACAGATAAAGAAGACAATACTTTAAGAATAGAAATATATTTTTTATAGCAGACTGCCTTTGAAAATAGTAAAATTAATCAGTTTTCTTCTTTAAAAAAATACCAATTCCAATTGAGCTCAATTCCTATTGAGCTCAATTCCTGGTGACTTCATTGAAAGGTCTTTGTAATTTTATTTATTTATTTATTCCATGTAATATATAAGCTGTCCCAATAACAGACTGAGTACCTTACAGTAATCAATATAAAGTAAAATGTAAAAAACTCAATTTGGAGGCAATATTCTATCAAATCTTGGCATTTAAGAAAACTCCATTCTCTTGACATTTTGGAAGAACGAAATGTGCACTTGCCAGGTAGAATGAACAGAGCGGAGGTACCAGTCGAAAAAGATGACCCACAGATAATAAGGACCTGTTCCATAAAGGAAATCTATTAGTGATCAAGGCAGTTCTTATAAAAGGGGTCTTATTCTGAACAATGGCCAGTCAACAAGCAGGCAGGGGTCTTGCAAACCACTTGTAATTTATGCATAGGCAGAGGAAGGTTGGTAGGTTGCGCCTTTGCGCAATTTTTTTAGATAGTTTGCCACTATCTTCTTCCAAAACTGAGGCAGGAGATTGGCTCAAACTCACCCAGCTGCCGAAGGCAGTATTAAACTCATGGCATCCCAGTTTCTGGTTTGATGCTTGCAATCACAACATCGAACGGGGCTCACAATGAATAATCCAAGTGTCAAATGACAAAGGTCGAAATGACTGATGTTACAGCACCTTATTCCTGAATGGAGATATCTGGCACACCAGCATTTGGTAGGTGTAGCTCTTCTAGCCATCGTCTTCATGTGCTACACCAAGAGCCCGAAGCCCTACTCCTTGTAGGTGAGAGCAATTCCATCAGAATGAAGTAGGAATTTGGAAAATTAGAAATAAACAACAGTTTCACTGGGATTTAACCAGATTGATGCCCACCAGAACTTTCCTTTGGTCATCAACTTGATATCAAGAGCATACTGATTATCCCTCATTTTGAACTGGCAGATGACCCATCTCATATCGATGCTGAACAGGGCCAACATATGAGTCACTAGCGGTCAAGGGCTCTTTTTTCATCTCACTACCTAACAGGACTTATCTCACAAGTGGTCCAGAAGGATGCAACAACATTAGTGGGGGGAAGAGTATCAAGCATCCATCCATAAGAATGAGTGATGTTGTTTCAGTTGCCATATCTACCTCTGAATCCTGACCGCAAAGGAACCAGATAGTCTACTTCCTCCAGGATCCTTTGTTTTGGTGAGTCTCCAACACTTTCTCCAAAGTAAGATTGTACTGTGAAATGAGGAACTGAATCTTTAGAAGAAACACACCACCTGTCCTTCAAGATGCCAGCACAGAAAGGTTTCACCATTCTTTTTTCCTGATTTTTTTTCCCTTCCCTGTCTAGCTCTGATATTTCCTCGTCTCCCATCCAAAGATTTTGAATTACTCTATTTCATTAAGACGTTTACCAACTCTTTTTTGTAAAACATTTCAAATTCTTGCGCCTTTGGATGCCCAGAGGCCATTTTTTGAGAAAATGTCTGAAGGAACAACAGCTAGGTTGACTCAATTAATTCCCAAGGTTAAACAGACATAGAAAACTAAGATAGCAAATACAGGCAGTCCTTCTTTACTGACTGCCTCATTAGTGATGGTTCAGTGTTATGATGATGTTAAAAACAGAGTTGTGACCAATCCTCACATTTATGATGTTTATGTTGCAGTATCTTGGGGTCATCAAAATTGGCTTCTGACAAGCAGAAATAAATGAAGAACACAAAGGTAAAATTGCAAGTCATATATATTTTGCTTAAATGATTGTGATGACTCAGTGATAGAAAAGGAAATGGTGTCATAAGCCCCTTGTGGTCATACATACTTGTATGCCTTTATGCACAACATTTAGAAGGGGGGGGGGTAACTGTTACATACCGGAACAAGGAACTTCTTGACTTCTTCCATGGCATGGGCCATAAGAGCATAAGCCTCACAAGGAGGGCCAAAGACCTCAATGAAAACATGCAGATCCATATTTAAGTGAGCATACTTTGGATCGCCTCCTTTGCGCAATTCTTCCTCCTGAAAACAAAAATAAATTATAATTAGGATTTTAAAATAGACATAAACCATTCTTAATCACACATTACTTCTTAACATCTGATTACAGCTAAGATTTGTTCTTCTTTCCTAGCTTTTCTTAATGTTATCCATCAAGCACAAGATAAAAACTTATGGTACTGTAAAGGAATTAAAAATTAGGATTGTTCTACCTGTTAAAATTAAAGACAAAATTTAGTCGTCATTATTTTCTCATTGTAAGGCTATACTTGAGGACAAGAGAGATAGCACTTAGACTTACATAATGCTTTATAGCCCTCTTTAAGCAGTTTACAGAGTCAGCCTATTGCCCCCAACAATCTGGGTCCTCATTCTTCCCACCTCGTAAGGATGAGTCAACCTTGAGCCTGGTGAAATTTGAACTGCCAAATTGCAGGTATCCAGCAGTCAGCAGAAATAGCCTGTAGTCCTTCACTCTAACCACTGCATCACCGTGGCTCATGGTGATCCTTGAAGGTTAAATACAGTACAGCTACCGTAGAAGGATCATGGTAATCCTTCAGTTCTTTCAGTTTTTGACCCTTTCAGTTCTTCTCATTTCTGTAACATTGATATGCCTGCTGCCTACACTCTTGATAATTGAAAGATGGCAGTCAGAATAGAGAATTCATTGAGATAGGAATCCTAATTAATTTGGATGCCTTCTGCAAGGATAAGATCCTACTTCAGACTGATACTAATCATGTATTTTGGGGGTGGGGGAGGTATGTTTCAATGAGGGGCTGAGGTTAGCCCTTCCATATTCCTACTGGCCACTTCAAGTGTTTCATGTCCATTGGTAGTGAAAGCATGAATAGGATTATTGCCCAGATCATTTATAGAACTGCAAAATATTGGGGCTGCCTGAAGATGTTTAAATTTGGAAGCAACCATTTTGAAATTATAACCCATTTTTTCAATTTCTATGGAAACAAAAAATCAAAATTATTTATCCAAATAAACATTTTTTAATCTGCTAGTCCATTTGTAAACTCAACATCATGCAATGTGCTAAGTCCAGTCAGAAAAATCTTTTAATGAGGTATTCATTAAAAGCCATTGAGGAATGAACATCAGTTCAGAGCTTGGTCACACTGCAATGTCTGGGGGCTGAGAGTAGAACTCTCAAGATTCATTTAACTTCAGGAAATACCTTTAGTTTTCAAGCTACAGTGTCAATCTGCAGGTAACAAAAGGTGACAGAAAAGTAAATGTTGCATTAGATACTCAAAGTCAAAATTTTGTCTAGGGAGTCCTACCTTTGCCTTGTCTCTCATTGATCCCTTCCCTAGGACAGAAATCTTTGCTCCAGTTTCCTCCTGTAATCGCTTGATGGTGTTGCCTTGGGGGCCCAGTATCTTCCCAACAAAATTGAACTGAAAGAAAAGATAACTTTCTTCAGTTGTCATGACGGTGGGCAGCACAACTTTATTATTTAAGTAGCAACTGTGCTGACTTCAGTATTCCAACCAAAAAGGAAAACATTCTGAATTTTGGTATAGGCAGGAAAGCAACACAACAATTCTGCAGATAACTTTCATCATTACATTATAGAAAAATCCTGCTTTAATTCTGAACACAACATTCAGCAATAGAATAGCACTTAAGACTTATATGCTACTTTACAGTGCTTTACTACCTTCTCTAAGTCTTTTACAGAGTAAGCATCTTGCTCCCAACAATCTGGGTCCCCATTTTACCAACCTCAGAAGAATGAAAGGCTGGTGAGATTCGATCTGCCAAATTGTAGGCAGCCGGCAGGCAGCAGAAGGAACTTGTAATACTGCACTCTAACCACTGTGCCACCATGCCTCTTTACTTACCAAATTACCATCTGCTGCATTATTTATTCCCCTACCAAATCTATATTAAGACATAAAAGAATAGAACCAAACACAGGTTCAGGTCACAATTAGGAGATCAGCAATTGTAGCATTTGCTTGTGATTTACACATTGAAAAGCTACATGACTTGTATCTTCCATACTATCCTTGCTGTTTTTTCCTGGTTTCCCTTATTTTCCTTCATTCCATTATTTTGGGCCCATTTGCTCCCCCCCCCCTTCTAACCCAAGATGTATTTTGGATTGCCATTCTTCCTTCTTTTCATCCTTTCAGATACTTGCCCTTATTGGATTCTACCAGTCATATATTCAGGCCACTGCAGGAATGAATGCTGATGCCAATCTCCTTCCCTATTCCTCAGCCCACTATTTTTTTTTACCTTTGAAATTTAATTTCTGAGGCTTCACTTTCCCTTTACAATTGTGGCAAATATAGATTGATGGTCCAACATATCTGGGAAATATCTGGTTCCCAACAGTTTTATGCTAATATAATTGTTACAGTTCTATAATCCGAAGGTGGTCATAAAGTGAAGGTAATCCTTTTGCAGATGTTACAGGTATCTCACCTTAGGATACTGCTTGACCGGTATAAGAACTCGTTCCTTCAGTTTCATGTTTTTATGAGAAAACAAGTCCAGATAGGTCTCTTCTTCATCCTTCTTTGATTCACCCTTTTGAATTTTGTCAATTTCTAAAAAAAGAAAAAAGTCAGTTATCAGCTGACGTCTATTATCTAAATGAAATGCATGACTTATAAAAAGGCTGGTGCAAAAAGGAGTTTGCAAGACCTCCCTCTTATTGTTATACTTTCATATAAGCCCGTAAATTATCAGTCAAACATGATTGCCTCGATTTGTATAGAGTATGTATACTCTACATACATACTCTGGCTGCCCAGAGTATGGCTGCCCATCTCATGTAAGTGATTCTGAGTGGCCCACAAGAGATAAAAATGAGTTAAAAATCAATATACAAATATATGGAAATTATCCATGATCAATTTATAAACACAAAATCATGATCAGCATCAGAATTTACTCTTCAGGAGCTCAATACAACCACTATAAGAACTTCTCACCAGAAATCTTATCATTACCAAGTGAAAAGCTATAAGAATTAATATAATATCTACAGAAATATAGCAAACAAGAGAAGGAGGAACAGTAAATGCTCTATCTAAGAATGTTGGAAAAGTTAGAGATGGACAGTGGCCACTTATACCAATTTCTGTTAATCAACTGGATGATTAATAGAGTGCAAACGATCATATAATAGTCTTAATTTTGCATGAAAGCAGTAATGCTCAGGATCTTTCAAAGCACGTTAAAACCCTACATAGAAAGATAAACGACCAATATTAAAGCTGGTTTTAGAAAGGGGCAAGGAACAAGAGAACAGACAGCTAATTTGGTTTAGTGGTCTAGTCCTGCCTTAAGCATGAAAGCCAGCTGGGTGACAATCCTACCTCACTGGGGTTGTTGTTATTATGAGGAAAACAGGAGGAGGGAGGACTTAGGTTCACCACGTTGAGTTACTTATTATAAAAAACAAGCAAGATATGAATGAAAGAATGAATAAATTGGATTACTGTTAATGCCTGTGGATGAAGGATATTTAAGGATTACCGTTAATGCCTGTGGATGAAGGATATTTTATTCAATATGAATACTCACATGCCATGATGTACTTATAACTAAAAAAAAATCTAAATTGGGTCGACAGTTGTTTTGAATCAACAGTTTGTAACTTGATAATTTAAGAGATGTTGAGCACATTTGTTTGAAAAAAAACATCCAAATAAGGAAAATATTGCATTGACATATTTTGCCAAGTACAAAAAATTCCTAATCCCACGTCATTGTAGTTCTGTTAAAGTTGTAGCAACGTTTCAGCAGAATCTCATCTGCCATCATCAGGCTTCTGTATGGATGTGGGTCTTACAGCTCCTGGTTTTTAAATTTGAGGCTGGTTCATTCTGATTGGCTGGGAGCCTGGACCTATTTCATTGGACTTGGAGTTTGATTGATTGGTGTTCCTGGTTTCTCCTGTCTGTTTTGTGGCTTTGATTGGCTGGCAACAGTCTGTTCTTGTGTTGGAGGCTTTCAGTGCAGCTTGGCTGCGTGTGAAGGGACGGCTGCTCTTTATTAGCAAGCTGGGTTTCACCTGGGTGCCTGGTGGGGGGGTTAGGTTGGAGCTTTCAGAGAGAGTCTGTTTTTGCCCAGGTGTTTGCCTGGCTTGTGGCATGGAGATCTTTCTATTTGAGAGTGCAGGCTTCCAAATGATTGACAGTCTGGTGGAATCATCTCTTCTATTCATGCTGTCAGGTCTTTTTTCAATCTCTATGGCTTCTCTGATGATTCTGTGGCTGGGGTTTTCTATAGTGGCCAGGGTTTTAGTGCCATTGAAGTTGATGTTGTGACCTGTGGTTTTCATGTGTTGGACTAGTGAGGAGGTGTGTTCCAGCTTTTTTACTGCATTTTTGTGTTCCTCTAGGCGGGTACTTATTCTTCTATTGGTCTGTCCAATGTATGTGGCCGGGCATGATGTACAGGGAATTTCGTATATGCCTTGGTTTTCCAGGTCAATTTTGTCTTTGGGGTTCCTCAGGATGGCTGCTATTTTTTTGTCTGTTTTGAAGGCAGTCTTGATGTGATGCCTGTGTAGTATCTTACTGATTTTATCTGTGGTACCTCTTATGTAGGGCAAGACAGCTGTTCCATAGATCTGTTGGTCTTCTAGGTCTCTGTTATGTCTTGGTGTGTTTTTGTGGATCAAGTTGGTGATTTTGTTTTTGTGGAAGCCATTGGCTGTCAATACTTCAGTCAGGGTGCATAGTTCAGTCTTTATATGTGTCTTGTCTGCCAGGCATTTGGTTCTGGTAATTAGGGTTTTCGCTACGGAATTTATCTGTGCTGGGTGGTGGTGGGATTGGGCGTTGAGGTAGCGGTTGGTGTGTGTTTTCTTTTGGTATATGGTGTGTCCCAGTGTGCCATCTGTTCTTTTGTAGATTAGTACATCTAGGAATGGTAGTTGTTTGTTTATTTCCGTTTCCATGGTGAACTTGATTTTGGGGTGTGTGTTGTTTAGGTGTGTTAGGAAATTGTTTAGGTTTTCTTTTCCATGGGGCCAAATCACAAATGTGTCATCGATGTATCTTAGCCATAGTTTGGGTTTGTGGGTGGCATTAGCCAGGGCTCTGGATTCGAATTCTTCCATGAACAGGTTTGCAATGACGGGTGACAGTGGTGATCCCATAGGGGCTCCTTCAATTTGCTTGTATCTTTGTCCTTTGTATATGAAATATGTGTTGGTTAGGCAGTGTTCTGTTAGTTCCATGAGGTCTTTGGCTGGTTGGTATTTATTTTTGATGATTTCAAGAGTTTCTTTTATTGGGACTTGAGTGAATAGTGAAACCACGTCGAAACTTACAAGCAGATCTTCTTGTTCTACGTGTAGATCTTTGATCATTTCTAAGAAGTGGTATGAGTTTTGTACATATGAAGCTGCGGTTTCAGCATGGGGCTGTAGTTGTTTTGCTAAGTATTTAGCTAGGTTTTGTAATGGTGCTCCTATGGAGCTGACTATGGGTCTGAGAGGTATGCCTTCTTTGTGTATTTTTGGGAGGCCGTATAATTTGGGGCATCTAGAAGATTTTTCTCTTGGGATGATCGTCTGTTGGATTTCTTTGCTTATGTGGCTGGTTATAATTTTCTTCTTGGTTAATTTTTCCAGATATGTGGTTGGGTCTGTGTTTATAGCTTTGTATGTGGAGTCTTGGAGTAGGTCTGTCAATTTTGTTTCATAGTCTTTTCTGTCCATTACTACTGTGGCATTTCCTTTGTCTGCTGGGAGTATTATGATATTATTATCATTTTTCAGGGTTTGTAACGCTCTGAATTCATCTTTTTGCAAATTATTTTTGGGTGGTTTCGTTGTGCATAAGATGTGAGTAACCTGGTGTCTTATTCTGTCAGCTTCATCTGTATTTAATTTGGTTAGGCTGGATTCTACTGCACATATGATGGATTCTGTTGGGATTTTTTTGGGTGCTATGGCATAATTGAATCCTTTGGATAGGACATCTGTTTCTGTTTTGTTGAGTTCTCTGTTGGAAACGTTGTATACTAGTTGTTTCAGGTGTTGTTGTGGGTTATTGGGAATTTTCTTGTCATTTTCTAATTTTTTCAGTTTTTTTGAGAGTTTATCATTTTTATAAGTATTTTCAGTTTCAGCTCTCCAAGTTGTAAGTTGTTTGATCTTATCCCAAAGTAGAGGGTGGATTTTGCTGCTCAATTCCAGGTGTAGTGCTAGCAAATCTTTGTTTAACTGATCTAATTGGAATCTTTTACTGTGAACTTCATTTCTGAGTAGAGATATCTCTGTCCTTTTCAGGATACGTTTGGTAGCTGCTGTGTTTTTATGAAATGTTAATTTGAAGCAGGTTGGTGTTACATTGTTGTCTCTGCAGCTGCATAGGAATTTTAGGTCACATAGTATTCCTGCTCTTTTAACTTCCAGCTTCTCATAGCTTCTGATCTGGCTGTTTATTTCCTCCCCGTAGAGGTCAGATATTTGTTTTTTTAAGTTATCGCGGGTACTTACATGTGTGCTGTTCAGCTTCCTTCGGGTATTATCCCACGTCATTGTAGTTCTGTTAAAGTTGTAGCAACGTTTCAGCA